>JAPMOR010091240.1:363037-400799 GCA_026543865.1 Argiope aurantia | reverse complement strand
CTTTGCATTCTACGTAATTAACTCTGATAAGATAGATTCGGTAAGCTTTCTGAGCACCTAACATCGCTCAAATTTATGGTTGAAATATTCATTTTTCAAACTGAAGACAGACAGTTTTTTCAAATAAATTCAGCCCAGTTTCTCAAGGCGCTTTTGTGACTACCCTATTTGCAACTTATTGCATTCTGGAGTTGCATGGCAATTGGAAAGGGAGGTGCCTATCAACTACCCATCGACCATTGGTCAAAATTATTAAGTCCGTACCTAAATAGCTCTCCAGTAGTTTTAGAATAAAACAGGTAGCTAATTAAACTTACTTCCTAAGCAGTTTCAAAAAACTAGAGTTAATATGATAATCAATAATCCTTTTATTGTCTTAAATATTTAAGGATGAATACCTGAAATTTATATCGAAGTATCATCCTTTACGATAAATCGAGCTGAATCTGCTACATTGAATTTTTAGTACAAATAACTCTCTGCTGAGCGGACATACAACCGCATCTCGAAATTGAACTGTATACCAAGATTTCATATATTGTGAGTTCCATCTACAAATAGGGTGGTATGCTTTTGTGAAAACTTTGATAATACATACTTTTACGATATTTCCCAATATTATTAATCAGAAATAATTAAATTATTAATCAGAAATATTATTAATCAGAAATAATTAAAAAAACATCTGAACAAAACATTGGGTAGAAATTATTACTTTCTAGAATATATAGTATACAAACAGAAAAATACTGTAATTGTAAAAAAAAAAAAAAAAAAAAAAAAAAATCGAAATCGAGAATTTGACGAATTTTCTTATTTCAGACTTCCATAAGTACAAAAACATATGTTTGGAATTATGCCTGTCTATTGCTCTTTTTCTGTCTGCCTTTGTATTTGGACTTCAACCTAAATTTGCACATTTATATAAGATTTTTAACGAAATTCATTCGGAGGAAATCTGTCTCTTCGAGTAAAGTGAACACGATAGCTACGAAACATAAAAAGTTAGACAGATAAAATTTGGTTCACAGGTTAAGCATTTAAAATGTAGATATGTATCAAATTTCAAACGAAATCCGTCAACGTATTGACCATCTGTTGTTCTGTACTTTAGCACGCATATAAACATGATAATTCAAAAACGTAATAACTTTAGATAATTGTAATTTGATATGTGATCTCAGGACTACAAGTGTCGTTCAATGTCAAATTTTGATTTCAATCAGTAGGAAAAAAGACGTCCAAAATACATATTCGATTTTCTGGTACTTGTGTATTAACCGCATGCGAATGATTAAATGCCAAAGACCGCACTCTAGATTCAGAGCAAGGATCGATACTTCGTAACGGTTGTTCGCCAATACCGTGCAATTAATACACAAGTGTCGGTTTTCTTTGCGGTAGTAAGACTCACACAACTCTGAACAACGACAAAATAAAAACCTGAGCACTCATGGTGTTCACACTCTTGACAAAGGTTCATAATTTTTAGCACAGGATGAGGAGAAGATAACACTTTTATTAAGGAATATGCGAGAAATTTTTGGCGAGACCTCCCGCGCTGGTTGATTTTTTGATTTGTTTGATTTACCTGTTATATTTTCTTAGTTCACAAAAAGCCTTTTTGTCGAATTTGGGAGTCTAAATCATTTTTAGATCGAAAATAGAACGAAAATTAATTAAATAATAAGGGTTACTATCTGGTACCATCCAGTTAAACCCAGACTTGTTTTCTTTCACGCGAAGCATGGAAATGAACAGCCTGCGCAAAACTATTAACTGCAAAAGACTTTCTAAATAAGAGAGCTCTCTCAAAAACATCCGTTAATCGGAGGAAACTGTAACTGGTTCGACAACATACTAGTTATTACGTTTCTCCTAATGCAGAGTGAAACCTTGGTAAGAAAAATGAGGTCAGACATGATTAACAATTAATTTAAATTATTTGTTTCAAGTGTCATAATTATGGCTCTCTGAAACGACTTTTATTACCGTTACAAAAGTGCAAGCTAATTGTTTCTTGCTGTGAAAGTTTAAAATCAAGGAGAAACTTATGAGTAACAGAGGACTTATTAAAATGTTTATATTAAGGCGGTTATGCTGTGGAGTGGAGTTTGGCTAATTCGAAGCTGATGGGACTGCAATAAACTTTCTCTCTGAGTTGAAATTCAAATAAGTAAAACTAGGTCTGGAAGTAAATACAGCAAGAGAAATTGCAATTTTTAAATTAAAACTGGCAGTAAAGATTTTTTGTTATTAGGTAGCTATTTTAATAAATAATTGAGTGGTTTTTATGAACAAAGTCTTCATAATTGTAGTTGCAAAATTTTAATTAAACAATTGTTTCCATAAATAAGTAAATGATTTTAGTAAATAAACAATATATTGCTATTTGGATACGTTATCTACTTAATTGAACTACAAATTAAGTAATGAACATGCAACGTATTAAATTTTTTTTATTTATTTTGATTTAATGCATCTTCGAATGAATAAAGAGATTTAAAAATTATCCGTTAACGGACATACATATTCAGTTAGTGATTCAATTCAAAAATAAAATAATTTTCTAGGACTTTTTGTTTTGACTTCGAATTAATCATAAGAAATTCGAATTTTCGACGTTATTTTAACATTGTCTTTATTGAAAATTAAAACGCTCTAATTAGCCAAGTTTCACGATATTATTCGTTCTTTTTTTTTTTTTGTACAACCGACTGTTTGTAATTTTCTTATAGCATGATGACTTCTGTTTTAAGCGTTAAATTTCCAAAGATTTTAATACTTAATTCGAAATTATAAATAATTTTTTTCAGTTAAAATTATTCCATAAATGTAACTAGTTCAGGTTTGAGTTACGTTTGAATCTATCTTGCTATTCATCATCGGATTTGCGAAATTAAATAGAATTGATGGTTCATTCACTTTTTCTTGCTATCGACACGACATTCTGCTCCTGGAATATTTTTTTTAAGTAAAAATGTATAATTTAGCTATCTCTTCTCTAGCACCATTTCTATTTCTGTGAAATAAAATACTTGCTGTCACAATACCACGACGTATAAATAAAATATTTTAATTTCAATAAAGAGATTTGCGAATATCGTCTAATCATTTCATTTTTAAAACTTCACAAAATTCGAATGAACACACATATAGTCTCTTCTTCGATTAAATATTTTGTGAAATACCGAGATTTATTTGATCAGTTTCTTTTGGTAAAAAATTAAATACCGGATAAAAAATAATTTTCTAATGCCCTTTAAGAGATTTTTTTCTTAAAACTACGTTATGAAAATTTGTTCTCTGATGTAGAATACATCTTTAAATCGATAGTGAACATTTAACATATTTTTTTATTTGCTTCCCTGGTGTGAAAAGTCTTTGATGTTAGATGATTTCTTTTCTTCAAGACAAGATATGTCATGGTGAGGTCTTATTTCTCCACTGCTGACCGAAACAACCTGACTGGGAAATTTGTTATTTTTACTTTTGGTGACCAACACTGTTTGAAAATATTAATGATGATGCGTATATAGAGAAAAAATTAAATTTGAAGAAAACTCATAATATGATGTAATTATATCAATATATTCCTGCTGAAAAACATGAGTTTTAATGACATTTAATTAAAGTTTATCAATCCATTAAAATATTTAAGAAGAAATGACAATATACATAACCCAATTGTTTGTAAATGTCTCCGTACAGTCACATTTAACTACCTCAATATAAATTTAAAAATTTAAACAATCATCTGTACACGTTGAATTATCTATTAAAATGTTGCAGAGGTTATTTGGTTTTAGTAATGCACTCGTGACTAAAAGTACTCGAATCAAAAGTACATATCCAAACAACTATCTTCCATTCAAATTTGTGAGCAAAGTCTGTGTGTTTATTCTATTAGAACTTTATTAAGATGTAATAGTTTATTTATTGTATATTTTAATTACTTTTTGAATCATGTTAAACACAAAACGCTATTCATCACTAATCCAGCAGATGGAGGCACACATTTGAATTGTGTTTGTTGTTTAGATAGGAGCTGGTCGTCTGCTCTTTATGCAGAAAAGAAAAGATCGTCTGCTCTTTATGCAATCAGCCAGAAATCTATAATAGAATATTACCAAACACGAAGAATAAAAATTTCTAATAGGCTTATTTTGCTTATGTTATTTAATAATTATTAATGCTTTTTTAAAAAGGAATATGAGTTCATTCAACTTGATTGGAATATGTCTGCAACCTTATTAGCTTCCGCACGCTATGTCATCAAGCAGTGAAAAGATTTCATGCTTGATTGGCAAGAAAATAAATAAATGCGAGTCTGCTGACTTCAAAAACAAATCAACAAACTTCAACAAATATTGTCTGCGATTAATTGTTGAATTATTAAGATAGGAAGGGAAGTAATATTTTATGTAAATGCTTCATAAATTCTACAGATTTAACATTTCAATCATACGGGGGGAGACATCAGCAGAATATTTATTTTTCTTTATGGTGGTAACAAATAAAGACAGCAAACATAAACGTAATCTTGTAATTGCAGAAACATTATCTCATTCAAAAAGTGAAAATCACCAACCATACATCGTGCAATAATGCACATTTTCATATAACTTATATTTTTACTTCTTTAAAAGAAATTTTTAAAATTTTGATATTTCATTAAATAAAATTATTGTTTACACTATGTATACTGGATATAAAAAGATTTAATAAAGAATTTTTCATTCAGATTACATTAATTTTAATTAATTAATTAAATCGACTTCAAGTTTCTTGTATATAAACTTGTAAAACTTTATCAAGAAAATCCATTCGTTGCATCCTTTGTATTGCTTGATTAAATTTGTTACATCATCTTCCATCACGTGACTAAATTTGTTGCAGCATTTAATTACGCGATACAAGAAAATCGGTTTTGTTGAAAAAATCTGTGTTTACAAATTTAAAAAAAAGGAATCTCTGTACTTCTAATGTATGATCAGTTTACTATTTTAAAAATGGTTAAGCAAAAGATATTTTTGATTACTTAGAACCAACCGAAATAATTTAAATATTATTATGACATCAGTGATTTTTGACTTTAATAATAATAAATTTAATAAAAGTATATCTTAGTAAGCATACTTTATACCTTAGTAGCTAAAAAGTAGAATTTTTATTTTAATTATTTTCTTCTTTCACCAATGCACTTTCAGTACCTCGAAAAAAGTTCCTCGCTCCTCGAAAAAAGTTCAGTTTCTTCGAGTACCGATTAAAAAATTTATTAACTTAATCTTTTAACTGATAGCTCAGTTCCAAAATTATTTAAATAACATATTGTCTTTCAAAATACATAAATTCACGAAATTTCTAGATTTTAGCTAGAAATAAGTGAAGTTTAATAAAAAGTGTTTAAAATTAAATATATGCTTTTCAGCCCAAATATAATTCACATTAAACGAAAGAAAAGAAAATGATACAGCCATAAATTATTTCTTATTTTTACAATGAACCTAAAATAAATTCACTACAACTTAGAAAAATAGCATCGCGTGAATTATACTTGAGCCTGTCGCCAAAAACTGAACTAAATACTTGACTAGATCCCGAATTCGCCATTGAAATCCATTTCATGTATATTGTAAGGCACGTGCCAATCCATTTTATGTACATGTAAGTTGTATTTCATTATATTGAAAGTTCTTACAGAGCATGTTTATTATTGAACAAGCAACAAATGAAATTTTCTTTACATGACAATCGCATTCAATTCACGATATATGATCCTACCAGATAATGCTTTTTCAGTCAAAATTTGTGAGCACGAACTGGTATTTTAGATGGCATCCCATTTCATTTTCATCGAGTTACTTTCAGTTGTAGACAAATCGGTTATTTGATACAATTTCTCTTCAATGCTATTGGATTATTTTTCCAACTATAATTAGAGAATACAGAAGACATTATCTTATTTTTTCTGGCTCTTCAAATTGTATTTTGATTTATCGTGCATTTATAAGAGAAACGATGATATTTGATTCGTATTTCTGAATTGATGGATTCATAAATGAGGCAACACGAGCTTAAATGTACAATAAATTCCCGATTATCTATGGAACTGGATGGCACGCAACTGCTTATGAACTATTTTCACAGATAATTTGAAACAGGGCATGAAATTGCATTTGAACTATTAAACAAGAGCTACACGAAAGTACTTTCGAACAATGCTTATTTAGGAGAGTGAAGAAGTCCACATGCAATGATTACTTAATAAGCGGTAAATTTCTGTTATTTTAAGGTTTTTGGTTTACTTTTTAAAAATTTTGTGTGTTATAACATCTCTATTTTCAAAATTGTGATTAAAGTTTTTAACAAGATTTTCAACCACAGAAGTCTGTTGAGAATCGAGGTTTTACTGTACTTCATATGTTATTATCTGAAGTATTAATGAGAAATTCATCCAGCTTTGAATTTCTGACAAGTTGTGATAACTGAAGACTGTTTATGGATAGGATAAAGTTTATATTTAAAAAAAAAGCTAAGAAACAAAAGCCAGATCTAGATATGTAACTCTGTTAGCAGAAGAGGAGTAAGCTGGAACTTCAATTAACTGCCAACAGGTGACAATGGAAGTTATAATGAAAAAAAATGCTTAACTTAATAAGAAAATGGTATGAATCAGATTCAGTTTGAGTCAGAATGGTGGTGTCAGTTTGTATGCCACTGTCTCTGTAAATGCTTCTGAACGCTGTTTCACTCTGGATTTCTGGGCTGGAATTTTACACAGAACAATGGATTTTACAAAACGCTTTTAATATAATTTGATAATCTTGAGAATAAAAATGTAAGGAAGCGTCAGCGCAAGAGAATTCCTCAGAAACAAAATTTTCTTTGTTACGAATATTTTCACATGTAAATCACGTTATCATTTGCCGTGGTGCGTATAGAGATAAAAAAAAATGTAACCTGAAGTTACCATTGTATTTGATGATGTAATACTGAGCAATAGTAGCTGCACGGAAATCATTCATCATTAGGTATTTAATAACTCTTTTCATACGACACAGAATATGGATCGATTGAATTATACGCAAACAATAGATTGATTTATTCTGCTGATACCTGGCACAATTTTATTTAAAATTTTTTCATTTTTTTCAAAATGGAACGCATCGATTTTAGATCTGCAAATTACTTAGAATACTGTATTGCACGTAGAAAGAAAAATAAAAACAGTAGCAACTCTGTTAATTTGCTGAAGATCTAATGAATTGAAAGTTTCCCAGCTCTTCTGTATAAAATAAAAACTGAATGATGCTACTCATTTTCTACGCTTGATCTATGACCAGCAGGGTTGGTAGGTCATCATTTCTAGAAACGTTCATTAAGATGTATTGCATACATGAGAAAGACCTACAACAGAAACAGAGTTGGCCATGATAGATGTTCTAGAACACTTTACATCAATGAAACAAATTTTTATCCTGAAACAAATTTTTGCTCTTCGAACAACTCGTGACTGTGAGTAGTCGCCAGCTAACGATCTTAGACAACTGAAAATTGTGATTTCAAGAATTGAAGAAAATGATGAATGAATATTTAACCAATCTTTGAATTTTATCCATTAAAATTAATAATTATAAGTTTTTGAGGTTTTTACATTACCATTATAAGCTTTCTTTTGGCTGGTGCACTTTTGTAAATCTTACACCATGGTTAAACCATTGTGTTTGTGGACATACAGTGGTGTAAGTCATTTTCATTGACAGTAAAATTATAACCACTGCATAAATTCAGTTAAATTTAATTCACCACTTATGTTAAAATTGGATCTGAGTGCACCCCTAAACTAACTGAGAACATTACAAAAATTACGATTCCGTAAACTTATTAAGATATTTTTTACATGATGTTCATTTTAGGGGGGAAAATGTGATTTACACCATTGCAACTTTAATCTGACGATATAACAAACTGAATTCCAAAGGAATTATTTAATAAAAACTGAATTTTGTTGAACTATTAAACTATCCCTTTTAAGTATTTTGTCATAAGTAACAATACACTGCGATCATTTCAAAGATCTGAACTAGCCAAATAAACAATATAACTGTTTAATTCAGGCACACAAAAGAACAATAATCAGGTACATTACTGTGATAAAAAATATCCGGAACAGTCGCATAAAATAAAAGTTATAAATTTTGTCCTCATGTTTCAAAGTATCTTCCGACTGCAATGTATTTTTGTTAGTGTTTTTTTCGGTTATGAAAACATGCCTAAATGTAACTTTTGTCAATACCTTCAGAGTTTGGAGCCAGTATTCTTTTATCTAATTAATGGACCACGAAGAGGCAATTTTAACCGTGAAAATAAGAAAAAGTAACACGGTGCATTATCAGGTGAATGCAGAGTCTGTTTATCGAATGTTTGGTTAAGAACTCACGAGTAATAATTGCTCTGTAAGAAGGCATTTTATCATAAGGCATGGGCACAAACCCCACGGATGTTCTTGACAAATATCAAACCATTTTCGACGAATTGTTTCACGCAAACGGTGCAAAACACTCAAATAATAATCTTTATTGCTGTGTGGCCATTGAGTAGGAATTTATATGCACAACACCATTACAAACAAAGAATATAATCAAGGTAATCCTTGATTTTTGAATGACTTCGACACGGTGTTTTCGATCTTGCTTCACGTTTCAAGTTCCCTTCATTCTTAGATCTGTCTCTGTTTCAAAAGCATAAATCTGTTTCATTACGATAATGATGTATTTTTGATAAGAATCGCATTGAAAAATCATCCCGCGGGCCACTTGAATAGATTATTGTTTTTGGAACAAATTCAACGCTCTTGGAACCACTCGAGAAGCTAAGTCATAAAAATGCTTAGTAAAAGTTAGCAGGCGTTTTGAACTATTGATATATTTTAAATGACGCATACCGGAAACTTTTTTTATCATAATGATATTTCAAAACATACGAAATGAAGGGGGGAAAAGTCAATATTCACTTCTGTGATACTTAATCCCACTTCTCGGTTATTATTTGTCCTGCTTTGGAGTAAATCCTGTTCGCAGAATTCGTTTCCAAAGCTGCCCTAAATATAGTATTTTTACAGTTATGTATCTAAGTGAAGATTTAGCATTTTCTTATGCTAATTTTTAACTGCTTCTAAATCAACCTAGCAAAGATTTGTAATATTAAGACTTTACCAAGTTGAGGCATCAGATTGAAATGATACTTTTCTCCGTTAAATATGCTGAGGTCTAATTTAATGTTTAAATTCGAGGAAACAGAAAATGCTAATCATCCGTCATTAGCAAATATTGCTATTCATTATTAATGCATAATTAGTAATTTCGTAAGGGATTCTTAAATAACATAATTTTTATTATAGTTATTGTCACACGTTTGTTACTTGTAACTTATTTTATACACTAATCATATTTATTATTATTAATTTGTGATTTGAAAAAAATCATTAAATTTTTCATTTCAAATTCATTACTTTCTGTTTCAATCAATTATTACTGTTTGAAAAATCAATCTCACTCGCACGGCTTAACGATGACAAGTGACAAAATGTCCCTCGGATTTGAATACAGCTTCCTTTGCTCTTTGGTTGGTATCCTTTTTCTTGCTTTTAAGTAAAATGCGCACATTTAAAAAGTTAAAAGAAATAATATCTATACATAAAAAAAGTCTTTCATTAGTTGGACATTCCAGAAAAGACCCCCTTCTAATATCTATCATCTTGAGCTGAAGTTTGGAAAATTGAATCCCTTCACCTAAACAGAAGAAAGAAAATTCCATTTTAGAAAGATTTTTAAAAACTTATTTAATGTTGAAAGTTTTCACTTTCTCTAGTTACAAGAAAGTGACCAATACATTCTCCGATATAAAGAAAAAAATGTCGTTGAAGGTTTTTTAAACGAAAATACTGTTGCGGGGAAGGCATGCTGTCTGCAAGATTTATCAATTTATTGCCAGAAGTGTTTTTGCCAACGTGTACTGATTGATAAAAATCTATATATTAAAAAAATGAAAGATGTGTCTTCCTTTTTTCAGGGAACGTCAGATGGCAGATTTCTCTTATACAAAACATTGAAGTGACAAGATGCCCCGGGTTAGTCAGAAAAACAACGAATTCTAACTCTTTGTTTTGACTTCAAAGGAATGTCACTGCTTTGTTCTGGTTTGGAATAAGATATCCTGACTTTTATTTATAAGAAACTGATCCAAATTAAAAATTTCAAACATGCAGAAATAGAAAGTGTCAAATATATTGGGTTGTTCGGAAAGTAATTTCGTTTTTTTTTTTTTTATGGAAATGAAAGACAGTTTTCATATAATAAACAAATACTTTATTAAATTATATATTGGCCGTTCTGGTCCAACACCTTTTTCCATATTTCTGGTAGTAGCATAATTCCACGCTCATAAAATTTTTGGTCTTTGCTGCCAAAAAACTGATCGAGGTAGTTTTTGACCTCCTCATTTGAGGTGAAGGTTTTACCGTCTAAAAAGTTTAGCGAATTAGTTCTGGCACTGGCGTACTGTCAACACACCTTCTCCATACACATCGGTCCATTTCTTTCTGGCTTGAACAGCATTTTCCCCCTTTCTGTAGTAAAACAGTAAGATATGTCGAAAATGCTGCTTATCGCTCTCCATATTTAAAAGGGCACCAACCAAAAACTACTGCGTAGAATTAATTGGAATTTTTCACACACAAGCCTTGCTATATGAGCTCTCAAAGCATATAAAAATTATACGTCTTAAATGTGAAATTGGGTGCAAAAAAATACAATTAAATCCTCTGTCGGGAAAAAACGAAATTACTTTCCGAACAACCCAATAATCTCCGATAGGAAAAGAAATAATTGAAAATTTCTGAACTGAAAATGTTGCAGCAGGAGCGGTGACAAAGTGTTCGCAAGTTTTATCCATGTAATGCCAAAATATTTTGATTAACAAGCTACTGTGATAAAAAGGATAGGAATTATTTAATTTAAAATACATATATATTACAAATCGTTTGCAAATTACAATGAAATATTTTTGTGCCTTATATAAACATCTGGCAACTTTCAATATTTTATTTCATATTATCGTCTGAAAATAAATTTGTTTTTATTAAGATAAGAATTTTAACTTTGTCGATTTTTCAAAATGACGAATATAGATAAGAATATACAGAGAAATGTATTTCCGCAATGTAATTTGTGTTATAAATATATTTTAAATGTTTAAAAAAGCCTTTAAAAGTAATTTATCTAAAATATGAGTATTTGACTGATATAAAATAAGTATGAGATAATATAAAATTAATCTGTGGTGGATCATCCACTGTGTTTAATCATCAACATGTCGAACATATCAAAGAATTCATGCTTAATTATTGTCGTTTAACAATAAGAGGAATTATTGAACGAGTTCAAAAGCTGCGTTGAAAACTACTTGACATGTGGCGAGATGGCTTACGGCTTCTGCTTCTCTAAAATGCATCTTTTCACAGGACAATTATTATTCAAAATTTAAATTTTGAACTATAAAAAATTTTAAATTTAAATTTAAAAGTAATTTTAAGCAGAATAATAAAAAAAATTACAACACAATTTAAATACCTTTTTAATCATATATGACCAAGAATTATTTTAAATTATTCAGCAACAAATCTTGATAGAATTATAAAAAAATAACAATATTAGGCTATCAAAATGTAATTAATAAGTAATATTGCTAAAATAATGTAACAAAAAATTAAAGCGATACTTAATTTGATTCAGACGAACTAAAGTCTACCACTCTTGTAAATTAAAGTTCTCTGACAATATTGCAAAAATTATTGAAGTTGGATGGTCCGAGATATGCATGGTCCCAGGCAGTTGCCTGCTTTTCTTATTTATTTATCTACCTCTGTGTGACGTCATCAAATGCTCCGAATTAAACATGACTGTCTCGTTTTTTGATACTTCACGCCAGGTTGAGCTTGGTGATAAGGATTTGGTTTCAGATTAAAGGGTTCCTGGTTCGAAGCCCGATTCCTCCTAATATCCTTGCAAGTGGACATGATTTATCTTAAATCTGACATTAATAATCAAACGTCCTCATATTGTGAAACGCAAAAGTCTGAGAAAGGATATACTGATTCAGATATCGTCTTCGTCATCTCAGCATGGTTTAAATTTACGAGGTGCGTCACAAAATATATTTCTTGATACTTCAAAACGAGATGTTAATGTGACTAAATTGAATGAAACTAGAAACTTTGCACGTCCTCTCTTTTCCTATATTTAGAATTTTCGATACTAAAATTCAGAAAATCTGGTTACTTCAGGAAAATGATCTTGTAAAATATGAAACAGTGTATATAATTTTCAGTCGAAACGTGTAACGCTGTTTTGGTTTCTAGAGACTCAGACAGGTTCGTTTTTTTTTATGTGTACTAATAACACTAAGCAAGAATAATAATTAGTTATAGGATCATAAACTTCACGTCCTCTTTGCATTTTTTATGCTGTTTACAGCAAAGATTAATAAGCTGAGGTCTGCAATTTTCATTATATTTTCGATTTACGGGCCATTCGGAAGTTCTTTCTCTCTTTTCTTCAATTTAGCATTTCCTTTTATTTTGCAAAGCATTTTCTTTTCTATTACTAGATTATCATTTGTTTCAAGCCGATTTATTAATAAGTTTTAATTTGAGTGTTCGTGAACATTATGTATAGAGAAGATCCCACTGGAAGGAAACATAGATTAATAAGAGGGAGAACTGCATGCTAATGGGCGAGACAGTTGAACATAATCCATTCTGCTGTTAATATACGTTAGAATTAAAAATTCCACACAATACAAATTATTGTTAAACGATAAAAAGATATTTCACAAAGAATGTTGTTTCTAATAAAGTTTTTTAAGTCATAAAATTCCAGATTTTAATTTATAATTTTTAATATTACTGTATACTTAGAACTAAATTGTACTACAAATAATATTTTTTTATTTTATTTCTTAAGCATTCTGCAAATTGAGATTTTTAAATACAGCTTTTGAAGGTTAATCTGAAGTATTATTAACAGGATAAAAACATGTCTAGAAAGGGCACATCATCTGGTATGAGTAAAATAAAGGAACTGATTCGTCACCTGGTTAATAAAGCATTATATTTTTGTGTTGATTTTAGTAGTAATAATTCAATTAATATTTGAAAAAAAAACTGAAAAACAGTCGCATGAAGATGCATAAGACTCCAGTTAACTAATGAAACCCAAGGAAGCAATATAAATCACGAATAGGTTTTGTTCGCAGATTCAACCAGATGAGTGTGAAGCCAAGACTTTCTACAGCTGATAATCCCCAAATTTCCTTTAAAACCCGAAACTTATATATTTTAGGGAAATTATGGGTAACTCCCAAGATTAAAACAGGGAAATTGATAAACCAAATGAACATATTCTTGGAACAATAAATTAGCAATCATGTTGTAGGTGAGGACGAATAAAAAATAGCATCAGACATTAGCTGTACGGATGACTGAATGCGAATTTTTGAACCGGAATCCAGGACACTAATTTGAAGTTGTAGAATGTATAAAATAATAAGTTATATATAAAATGTAAACATATAATTTTTGAGAAGTTTCTTGGCCGAAGTGAGAGTAGACACATTGACGACTTTTTAAAATTTTACTTTATTCCATCCCGAAAAGAATAATCTATATACAAGCAAGAAGCGACAAGGTACGTCTACATCACAAGAGCGAGAAGAGGGAAGAAATATTTATCCCCGGTCATTATATACCACGAGATTCTGATAGGGATTTCTTTAGGCGTGTCGATTTAGGTAGGGGGAATTTAGGTATATTTTAAAAGAATTTGTTTAGGTTGGCAGATTTTTATCCCTTCACTCAGAGTGTGGGAACCGCTGATTTAATTTATTACAGAGGTTCTGTTGCATTAGTTAAATAAAAAGGGGGAATTGGATCAGGAAATAAGAGAACATTTTAGAATTCAGTTAATATGGGCTAAATTAAGATAAAAATTTATGAAATAAATTAAGTTTAAATTAGATTTTAAAATATCATTACATATATATGCGTTTGTGTACAGTAATTTTTTTTTAATTGAAAGCTAAAAGGATCTAAAGAAATTTAAATAATACATTTTTTCTGATTGATTAATTCACGTTGATCATAATAGATTAACCGTATTCTGTGCATAGTTAAGGTCAATATTGCTCATGAATTAATTATTAAAAAAATTAAACCCTTAAAAAATTTTAACAATGTATTTTTCAATGATAAACGAGAGAGCGTGATGATATAAGGCATTTTATCAAATTGTCCAGTCTTCCACTGTAGTTTAACTCACGCATATATTACATTTTTTTTATTTATACTTTTGAAATTTTAATTTGTACTTTTCAACGATGATGATGTTAGAATTAGTATTGTTATGTCTGAATATGAATATTTTTTACACACTTTAATTTAAACTGACTTCAAACTCGAGAACATCAAACAATGACTTCTCACTCATTGTTTAATATTGTCGAGTTTCATAATATTGTATACTAGTGTGTTCTCAATGGCAATACGTTATTTTAATACCTACTACCTTATACCTACTATGTAGCAGTTAACTTAATTACCATTTAATCAATTGATTTCATTGAATTTTGATTCTATAAGAGTGATGCTACCTTATAGTATATGGTTTTTTTGATTCTATAATATTTGCAAAAAACAAATAATAGGTTAAAGAGTAAAAACAGGAAAAAATTCAAATGATTTTGTGTGTGTGTGTGTGTGTGTGTGTGTGCGTGTGTGTGCGTGCGTGTGCGTGTGTGTGTGTGTGTGTGTGTGTGTGTGTGTGTGTGTGTGTGTGTGTGTGTGTGTGTGTGTGTGTGTGTGTGTGTGCATTAATAAAAGTTTGTTTAAAAATATTTTGAATGATTTTTTTCTTTTTGCTTAGTACATTCTTTTGAGAATTATTTGGTTCCAAATACTTATCTTCAGCATAATTGTATGAAACTCCGCGAGATCATGCAATGACCTCTCATAGTTATAGCATGAAATCAATAGGAAATTAGATAAGAGTTTTCTTTAGTTTACTTGAAGTGTATTTTGAAACCGACAGCGAATCATGCCAACTCTAGCTAAATTTTTAATCTAAACCGGAAACTGCTCAGAATTGAGTTGCAATATATTTCCTCAAACATCCTGTTTATAAAGTTATATAAAACTGTTCTATTTTTCACTCCTAAAATGTTTCTAAATATATATAAAATTTAATTTTTAAAGCAAATAAACTTATCATCATAAAACAACTCGTAACATAAATCTATTTATGCCAGAAATAACAGCTTTGGAATAACATGAAAATGAACAGCAATTTTTGTCATTAGCTATTCTACTAAAATTAATCAATGCAGTACTTATCTGTTTCGTCAAACTGTAGCGTGAAACGAGGAAAGATATAAAAGTAATGCGAGGAATACGATTAATAATTTATTTATGAATAAAACACAGAATTTTATCAATAGGAAATGTTCGGATACATTTGTCATAATTATCTGTAATATTTTTATGACTAGGGAAAAACAAAATTATAGTTCTTTTCTAATGGAAGAACAAAAAAGCGAATGAAGTGGATATTGACTTGATTCGATAGAATTCTACATCAGTTCATGCTTTTGAATGAATTATTTAATAGCATGGATGGATTTTTATATGCTTTTAACATCACCTTATCATTAGCTTCTTATCAACAGAGTATTATAAACTTCACTGGCCTTGTTAGGAGTATTATTTGGCTGTATTGTACAGAATGTCATGAAATTATAAATGTGCGTGATATCATAGTATTTTTTCCCGGCGAAAAAACATGAGATGTTCGAAAACTCCATTTAAAGGAAAAAATAATAATAACGGGAATCACATATGACATCAATTGATTTTGCACGACATATATTAAAACCAATTTCAGTATTGTACGTTTTGATTTCGTGATATTATTTACAGATAGAAAAATTACTGAGATTATAGAATTTAAAAATTATTTTTTTCTCAAATTAATTTCTCGATGGCGTCACCTTTGTGAAATAATTTTTTAGCAAAATTAATAAATCAGTTGATAATTAACAGCTCTAAAACTATTAAATATTCTGTTGTATTCGAGAACTAAGAACTGAATTAAATTTAAGAACACTAATACAAGAAGAAAGTGAAAAATTTGTTGCAAAATTCCATTCTTACAAGCATGAAACATGCGGAGATAAGCAAAACCGTTTAAAAAATACAATGCAAAAAAAAAAAAAAAAAAAAAAACGGTACAAAAATTATAAAAAAAAAATTTAAAATGCATTTTGACCGGTCATTTTGATTATAATTTTATTGCATGTAATTACATCAGATTACATAAATTTTATCGCATGTATCACTGTAATTAGGCAATTAAGCAACTATATTGATGCATTTTTTATTCATAGGTAATGATATTTTTAATGACATGTCTTAAAATTTTTCCATAGACATCAAATCATGATATCTTTCTACTACATAATTCGTGTTCTTTCCAAATTTATATGTATCAATTTTGGCTTCAAACATAAAACTTTACATACATTTTGTTAAAAATATTTTTTAATTGTTGCATTTATCAAGTATTAGGTCTTTAATTTAAAATAATCTTTACTAATTTAGTAATAAATTTATTTTATAATTAGTAGTTTGCGTTTTATAAATTTCCGGCTTGGTGGTTGGCTCTCGACACCCTGGAGGGTACACGAAAAGGTGGGGGTCTAGCTCCTCCCATCGATGACGGGACGTACTTCCTTAGGGAAGGGTTGTACCGTTGTCGGTGATGGCCGTTAGGACTCAACTACAGTTCCCGCCAGTGTTGCTGTTGCGGCGGTACTGTCATTCCTTCGAGCGGGTGGAGAATCTATAATTTTCATAGTTTTATGTGATTAGCCACGAAACTAGTTCGCGAACTTCCGAGCTCCTAGAATCACGCAATTTATTCTTGCTAAATTTTCATCTGCTATTTCTAGAGGAAGTATTATGGTGCAATTCTGATTGCTAGTTGCAACAGAACGTAGCTAATAGAAACACAATAAAAGTCGGTTTATTCAAAAATTAACCCTTTATTGCATATTGCATCAAATTTGAAATATAACTTATTTTTCATGTTAAAAATGGATAGAAAATATTTTTAGATCAGAAGAGGTTCTTTTTTGAATTTTTAAAAGAGAAATATTTTATAGATTTCGGAATAGGAAGAAGAAATCTTAGAATAGATTTTTTAATCGAAAACTTTTTCAAAATTCTATTTTGAATTTTTGTGTATTTTTCTGTTGTAATATGTAAACTTTCCGTGTCGAAAATATATTTTTTATTTTTAAATTAATTAATACATTTTTAAAGAAAACTGGGTCTAAAAATTACTAAAAATTATTGGCAATTGAAAATGCCAATTTTTAATCTAAAAAGGGCAGTAAAGAGAATTTAAAAATTATAATAGTTTTAATAAAGAATATATAGTTAATAAGTAAGCAGCAATTAATAGTGATAATAATAATTAGAAAATTATTATTTTTAAAAATAATAATTTTATTAAATAGATAATTGAATTTAATAAACATATATTATAGCGCATATAGCACAATAAAACTACAAAATAAACAACATACTTCGCAATGAACGTTTTCGAAGTTTTTTGAAAAATATATGAAGATTTTTATCGCTATTTTGATTCAATGTACTAAAAGGCAATGAAATTCTCTAATGAATAAAAGGCTTTAGCACTATTCATTTATATACACTGATGATAAAATACGCGGCCCTATTTAATTAACAAAACCAGTTTTGAAATGAAAACTTTTTTTAATAATTTTTAATTATGCCTTGAAACAAACCAAAATGAATTCGATGTTTAGACCTTAATATTATGTTAATAGAAAATTTAAAACATTTAAGAAAAAAATGAAATCGAATTATAAATGCTTAAATTGCTCAAGTTCCATCATACAGAATTAATATACTTTATTTATAAACTAAAGCTGGAAGATATAAAAACACTTAAATTCAAAATCACTTATCCCAAATATCATTTTTTATTTCCTTAAGTTATATTAAAAATATTTACTAAATTTTTAAGTCAGTTTCATTTTTTCTCCTCTCTCCATTCAAACATAAGCCATGAGCAATTTTTAAGCGAAGGTTTATTGCTGTTTTTAACTGTTAATTTTTTTAAGACAGAAGAGACGAGGGGCTTAAGCCAATATGTTAAAATCGACGAAATCCAACATGCCCTTGAGAGCTTCTGACAATCAGCTTTTATATTGATGCATATTTCATTATTTTATGATTAAATCTATATTTTATTATTTAAAAATTTTAATAATTATAGTAATCTAATGTAATTAGAATATCATATTTTTGTTATCATAATATAGTAGTGTGGCGTAATATATACTTAATCACAAAAGAATACATACTCAGCAGCAGTATTGCTGTCTTTTGAAAAAGAACCAAATATATTATAGCTGGATGAGATATATTTATTTATTTCAATAAAAGTAAAACAGTACTTCATTTCGAAATAAAAAAAATTGTAATAAAGAGTTTAAATAAAATATAAGAGTTTCATTTTAAAAATGAGTAGAATTCCTCTGAAATAGCCGAACTTTTTGTTGCTTGTGATGATATCGAAAGCCATTTATTTTCGTTTAGCTGGACTAATGCCACAGGAAAAAATAAAAATATTACAAATCAAGATTTATTTATTTTAGCAATCTAAATTTTAGGTAGTTAATATATTCTATCTTTCGATTGCATTATTTTCCAACACCTGCATTTCATGGATGAATTCACTTCAAAGCATTGTTCTTATTGACAGCTTCTTTTTCTACTAAGTTCTTTGTGCCACTGCAAAATAATAATTATTTTAAAAACTAGAATAACATGGTAAAAGAAAAATAATGTTAGTGATGGAAGCGATATTTCCAATTCATGAATGAGATGGAACATCATTAGAAATAGAAAAAAGAAGTGCACTTGTCAATTGTTAGTTATTTACAGACAATAAAACCTCGGGTCAATGAATCGAAAGTGACCAGATTTTTTTCACTTAAGTCCAAGACGCTATACATGAAGAATGTCAAACTCCTTCAGCCCAAGAACTATCTTTGTGATCTTGCAAACGCAACAGTTTATGACAAAATTCTTAATAAAAATTTCATAACTCAGTGTTTAAAATTCATAGTGATACATAAATTTTAAAAACGAACCACAGCATTCGCTTATGACAGATGATTAATCGTATTACATCGACGCAACATTCCCCCACCAATAACAACCGTTTCGGAATGTTTCTGTCTGGAACTTATCAGTGGAAGTATTTATTTTCACTGATGAAAGAAAATTATCTGCTGTCAGATCCAAAATCACTGGATCAGTACGGAATTAATCACTGTAGACAAGATTTTCCGCGAAGTACAGAAGGTGGTAACAGAGAGGGTGTCAAGTATCAGTAGAAAAACATTTACGGTTGTCCTTATTCTATTTTCTTCTTAAATTTTGTTTATTTTTCCCATACCAACAATAGAATATAATATCTTTGCCATATATGTTAGAAGCAGCGAAATCTGGACTAGCTGGGAAAGTTTCAAACAGTATTTATAATTATTTTCTCTGATTTTTGAAAGTTTGTCGCCTTTAAAGTGATCTAATTTTCTGCACTTCATCTGGGGAAGTTCAAAATATAAGGGACTTGAACAAATAAACTGTCAGAAACTGAAACGTCTGGACAATTTACCAATAATACTATTGATAAATTGTCCAGTCTTAATGAACATAAGGCATTAAATCATGACTCATAACAAAAATTAATTGTTTTCATAGGAAATAAGCACTGAACTGTCATTATTCGCTAAAATATCATTACCATATTTTCTGCTTGTAAAAGTTGCGAAACAGATTTTTTCAGACGTGAATCTTTAAAAATTAAATGAAATTAATCTTCTTTTTTGAACCATTTAATTATCTTTAAAAGAGACAATTCTGGAAATTTTTAAATTGGGACTAAGAATCAAAAATTGGGACCGGCCAGGTTAATCTGGGACATTTTAGATAAATTTAATTACTTCTGATAAGGGGATTTGCGGCTATCATCATAGCAATTCTGAATTAGAAATCATGAAAAAGAAATATTATATTCATTGTGTTGCATTTCTGTAAGTTTTTTTCTGCAAATCCTAAAGCAAAATGAATGCTGTCCCCTCTTCTTTTTTTTTCATACGGCAGCCCAGGGTGATTCAAATAAATGGAAAATATTTCATGCTCGAGATAAATTTTAAAATTCGGCAGTTGGTCTTTCAGTTTAAGTTATAGAATTAAAGAAATGATCTCCGAAAGAATTTGATGAGTTAGAAACAATTCTGAAATGACCCTGATATCTGATAGAAATGATTTTTATTGTTTGGAAAATAATGATACAGATGACTTTCGCATAATATGGCATTTCTATAACATGCTTTCGCTTTAATTCGGTTCAAGGAATGTAGAAATACGAGATCCTACAACAGTGTTTCCCTCAAACATGGTTCGAAAATTGAAAAAATTGCGGCATCGCTTCCCATACGATTTCATGGAACACGGCTTTATTTTAAGAAAAGGTAAAAAGTAGACCAAACACTGGTATTGCATCCTATTCAGTGGCTTAATTTGGATGGGACAGGCAGGGCAAGTGCCCTCGGCGTCATTATCAAGAGCTTAGAATAGAAGAATCAGTTGCATAAAAAAGAAAGGTACATTCTTTAAAATACTCATTAAGTAGATTCTTAAAAATAAAAATGATAACAAGTATAGGAAAATAAACTGTCATCTTTTCTACTTGGGAACTAATTAAAGCGGGGATTCCCAAAACAAAATAACGAAATGGCTTTATATTAAAGAGATTTGATGACATTTAACCCACCGATTGCAGATTCTTAAAAATTGCTGTTTAGATGTAACATCTGCAAACATATTAAAATATTTTTTAAACGAACGGAACTATTATTTTATGCTACCCAATAACAGCATCCCCTGGGAACATCTCAGATAAGAGGGAAGTAGAGATGCTTCCGGTATGATAATTGAGTCTCGCCAACCTGATGAACACAGAAATGGTATGGGGTCAGCTACAACCTACCGATGACGGAATGCGCCTTCTGCGGAAGGGGTTACATCGTGACCGGTGAGGATTCGATTCTTTAGGATTTGACCTTAGTTTCTACCTATGCTGTTACGACGTTCCGATCGTTCAATATTTCCGTGTGTTTCGAGCGGATCGGAGTAGCTGCTTACAATAAATAAAAATAATCTAATTAAATAAAATAATAGTGTGATAAATAAAAGTGCGATATAATTCAATTTTTTAATAATAAAAGATAAACTCATTAACCCATGAAAATAGACAGATGCAGTAGGAAGAAACTAACATTCAAACCGCGGAAAATCCCAGGGTAAGCAGTTGGAGAAACAAGGAAAAATTCATTAAAATACTTTTCAAAGATTTTTTTACTGGCCAAGAGATATTCGCCAATCCTCAATGAAAGTTAATGCATCGATTAATTCAATAGGCTACTGCAAGTTTCCTCACGGAGGTAAAATTTCATAGACTTTATGTTCATACTAAATGCATATCGACTTTTGAAATTCGTGATAGTTAGTTAGGAATAAACTGCTATTCCTATTGTAGTGAGTGCATGCTAGCAAAAGATGTAAATCACCATCGTTAGTTATCGAAAATTTAATTTATAAGTGCATACTAAATTATTTTTAATTTTACTATGCAGAATTCTACTTAGTAATCGTTCAGAATTCTACTCATCAATCGCCATTTGGCGAAATAGTTCTGTAGAAAAAAAATAAAAAAGATTGAAGTATGAGAATATTCTCTTCGTATTAACATTTTCTTCATATTGGTGATCCGGACGTGATTTGAATACGCAACCTTCTAGTCTAGAATCAGACCAGAAGATTGTTTTATATTTATTTTGTTTCCTAATGAATCAAATTGTCACATAATTTTTAAGAACACATTTTCACTAATTTTTTATTTTAGCCTTTTTGAAAAGGTTCAAATAGTAACATAACAAATTTCTTGAACAACTTGAGAACAGATCCATTAAAAACTATCGTAATAATTTTTCAAAAAAAATATTTATAAACATTCTTTATAGATTTTTATGATGCACGTTTAGAAGAAAAATTCGTCCTCTATAATATCATTGTGTTGCCGTCATTACTAATATTTAAACTAAATACGTGCGTCTGTTGTCTGTCTGTCTATAGGGTAGACTTTTTGATTTAAAGTTGTCAAGTTTTGCCCAAATATACTTTAAAGGGTAATTTACTTTGAAATTTCAGAAAATATTATTTCGCGAAAATAATTTTTACACAATTTAAAAATCCAGAAATTACCTTTACAATGATATAAATTTAGTTTTTGTACAATTTTACCGTAATCTTAATAAACTATCAACAATATCTTTAAATATTATTTGAAGTAGTGCTTTTCACAGTTGAAATTTTGTTCAAACTTATTTCATTGTTTCCTCAAGACGTTAAATAGTTTGTTTCCTACTGCCGCATAAGATCATTAAATCTCTGACAACTTTGTAAATCAAGAATTTTACTTTATTCTGAAAGTAGGAAACGATGGTGATTTTATTACTTAAGAATATTAGATTTTCTCTCTCTTTCTATGAACGATTTTAAACAAATATTTATTTCATTTTGAATTAAATTTGATATGAAATATTTATTAAATGTACTTGCATCAGTAAGGAGGTTATCAAAATTTCTAAAACTGAAGGTATTTTTAATACTGTATTTCATAATAAAATGGTAATTCTCCTTATTTTAAGAGTTAAAATATCGGTGGCAATTAATCTGTTCATTCAAGCTATATAACAAGATTAAATATGGCATTTCAAATTATGAATAAATGTTATTATTATAATAATCATTAGACACTCATGATTTTAATGGCTAAAAAATCGTGATTTTTAATAACATTGGATATATATTTTTAATTAATAATTTAACTTTGTTAGATATTTTACAGATTATGGATGCTACAAGAGGCGTATAAAGGATCAGACGCGTGAAAGGGATCTCACATGTAGAATTTTATCCCTCTCATTTTATCACGACAAAATAATCATTTCTCAGAAACTTACCAGAATCTACTCTGATTCCATACGACGAATTGCGTCGCTGATATTTGAAAACAGAGTGAAACGTTAGACAATATTCTAGGCTAATGAAGAGAGACGCCTTTATAGAACGAATCTTATGAACAGTATTTGGTTAAAACATATCGTCTAAACTCATTATTTAAAATGTCAGAGGACAACAAGCGCGTGAACCTACAGTGACATCCAGCAACGTGACATTTACATATCACTCAAAAAATCATATTTTCATTCAATGCGAATTCGATAAATTATTATTCCATTATTCTGTGAAAAACATTTAATTATCTGAGAATAATAACTGTTTGATCTTGTTACAAAGTAGGGGGCCGCGGTGGCCTAGTGGTAAGATCACGGCTTCGGAACCAGGGGGAGTCAGGTTCGAGACCCGATTCCGTCGTGTAAGCGGGTCTGGTGCATGTTAAATCCGTCAGGGCCAAACACTCTCCCGCCTATGGGATACATAGAGGGGGAGTTCCAGCTCAGGTGTCGTCCTCGTCATCTGACAGCAGTTCAAAATTACGAGGTCTGTTCCAAAATGGTCCTCGTGTTGCTTTAAAACGGGACGTTAATGTAACTAAACTAATCTTATTACAAAGTAAACTGAACGAGAATAACAAGGAATTGTTTTCTTGGAATAAAGTACCTAGCTTGGGGTGGAAGAACGAGTAATAAAATCTACTGTGCTGAAAGTTGTTTCAGATTAATTATTAATCTGATATTTTGCCAATTCCTGAAACTGTAATGAGTTTTTTTCGTATGCATTCATTCGATCATTAACTTATTTTCTTAACGTTCATTAAATTATTAACAATATTTGTTAATGAATTATTAATAATAATCTTACAGAGCGCATGAAAAGAAATATGATTATCAGAAAAAATTCAAAGTATTTTCATTCATTGAATTTTAATGGAAATTTAAGTTAATTTATTCATTGCTTCTTATAAAGTTTTCCATTAATGTTCCCCTCTTATTTTTTTAATCTTTGCAATGCGATGTTTATTACTAAATTATTTTCGTGGGTTTTAATTGAATGAAAAAATTAATACCGAATTTTTGAAGTATATTTTCTTGGATAACAAAAGATCAAAGATGTAGTGAATATTTTCAATACAGTTTTGAAATTCAAAGAATTCGAAATAAAAAAATCAGTTTAAATTTCTACCAACTGCTGATTCTGATTTGATAAAAAAGAATTAATATTGATTTCTTTGAAAATAGGCTTTAGACATAGATTTTTACACTATATTCCATATAATTCCATTTTAAAAATTAAAGTCAAAGTGTTATCTTCTGTGATTTTTTAAACCTATTTTTAAAATATGATTTATGAGAATCAGCTGTTTCTGTAAATTTTATTTCCTGGTATTTCTGGCCATGATATTTTGATTAGTAAAATTACTGAAAATATTTTCCATGACATCAGAAATTTTGAATGAATGAATCTTGAAACTTTTTTTCTAAATCATATGCAAAGCAATGTTAAGTAATTATATTTTAAACCAATCAATATCAGTTACTAAAAAATAAGAAAATACAAGTTGATTACAAATCTAATTATTTTATAAATGAGATCCATCAATGGTATTGTAAGATAATATGGTATATTACACTACTGATGTATATATTTATAAATCAATTTTGCATATATAAAGGGGAGTTGGTACCCCTAAATTGTTTTTCTACAGTTTCTACAAAATATGCTTTGTTTTGCTGAGTTAAGTATGAACTGTTCAGAAATTTAAATTTTAAAAATATTTTTTCTGTTCAGAAATTTAGAATTTAAAATTTTTAAATTAAAAAAAATTACCAGATTTTTTTTAATGCTTCTTTACCTTCAGTTTTCAATATTTGTTGACCAAATTTTTTCTGAAGAATCCTCTTAAAGAACTTAATGGAATTGGGTATCTGATTTTTAATATCTAAATTAGTTTGGGAGAAAAAAAATGTTTAATCAAACATTTTTGTGATCTTTTGAAAAATTTTAAAATTTTTCATATTCGCTATTTTTTAAAAAAAATTTTAATAAATATTTTTAAAAATCGATGCCTAATTCTATTAAATTGATATTTTCCAGTTAACAGAAAAAAGTTTAAATGTGTGTATGTGTGGCTTTTAAAAATGTGTTTGACTTCTATGTAGATTTCCGAAAAAGCAAATTGAAAAAAACATATTTAAAAATTTAGCACTGTAATATTATCACTAAACCAGCTTATATTAACCAATTATTTTTACTCGAAAGTAACCAGGATTTTAAGCAAGAGGGTAATGATTTTATGAAATTTTATTGTTTCTATAGTTAATAAATGTTCTAGTTTAATTTACTTATAATTAGAAAAAATAATTTAAAAATTGAAAAATATTATTATTTATTTATTTTAATGTTTTATAATCAATATATTTAGAAACTAGGTCTTAATTTTTGACCTCAAATATTTATAAATGCTTAATAATGATTGTAAACCATTTAAATGAAATATAAATTGAAAAAAAAACATTTGAAATAAATAAAGTTTCTGGAAAAACGAATTGAATAAGAAAAGATTTAAGCACATCTATAAAAAATTTTAAGCACTATTTTTTACATAAAACAAAATTATATTGTAAAAAAGCAATCGTAAATTTCGCGTTCTGAAATGAAAATGTTTTAGTAAACACACACTGTTATTCATTTTGATGGAACTAATGAATTTGATAGCCAGCTATGAAAACCGTTTTTAGAAACCATTTTATCAAGGAAATCTGTTTTAAGCGCTCTATACCTCATAGCATTAATAATGAAATAATGTATCTTTCTGTTAACTTATGATATTTCCAAACCTATCAGAATTAAATAAACAAATAAATCATGTTACAATTTCGAAAAGCTGATATTTTTTCTGTCAAAAATGGTCCCAACTTGATGGGCAGATATTAACTCAGAAAGACAAATGAAATTTATAAATTATCAAACAAATATTCATTTGAAAGTTTGTGAATTTTTTTTAAAGTGAAAAGTGCTTTATTTTACTTCAAAGTTAAAAAAAATGATGGTTTGCCAGTAAAAATAGAAAATAAATCATTGGAGGAGGGCGTGGTTTTTGATGTCGCATTTGTCAAAATGACTTCGTATCTCGCAAAATATTTGTACGATTTTTAAAAATTTTTTTAAAGATCAAACACATGCCCAGAGATAATTTTTTAGCACCAAATTCAAAAATAAGCATTTTCATCGATTTTGGGCACCAAGTCCCCTAAAAATTATGAATTCAATGAATTTTAATCATCTAAACAGATTAATTATATTAATTATAAAAAGCAAAATGGTACAGCAATTATAAAAAGCAAATATTATTACTAAAATATAATGTAAATGTTTAAGAGTGTTTAAAAATATATTTTACGATGCAATGCCTGAAAAATCTAAATGTATTTGCATAAAATATATAATGATTTTCTAATCCCCCCCCCTTCCCCTAAGAGTATCAACGCCAGAAATCCAAAAAGCTTAATCCATCCCGAATTCTAAATGGTTTTTTCCGTGAGAGTTATTTTGAGCATTTGATAATTTATATTTCAAAATTATATATAACTTACGATTTTTTATGTATATAAATGATTTAGATGGTTACAATAACTTTTTTTTATTTTCTAGATATATTTCTATTAAAGCATTTTATTAGATGTTGATTTTGCTTAGTTTAAGGGTCAGATTCTACAACATCAATTTGTTATTCAATGATTTGCAACAACTTGTTTAAATATTTATTTTGTAATTAGCTAAATAATATGCAATTATTATAATTTAAGTTAAATTCATGTTTGATTAAAATGATAAATAATTTTAATGAAATCTAGTATTTTTTAGAACGTCATTCGCTCTAATGAATTTTATAATTAAATATGTAGGCCTAAATCGTTAACTTCATTAGGTGCAAAAAATCAGTACATTTTCGATTTTTTTATGTATCGAAATTTTATTCAAACAGGGACACATTTTTTTGATAATTTTTCGTCTTATTTTCTCATTCATTTCTTCGTTATTTGTAAAAATTAATGCTTTCAGCGTACCAAAAATTAAATAAATTTAGTAAATAATTGAAGATTAGTTGATATTATGAAATTAATTTTATCGATATCCCTGCCTCTCGTCGAAAGTGGCAAGATCATATTAGTTAAAAATGTTTTATAAATTATCATTTAACTTCAGTTTTTGAAATTTCACTCTTAGCACTTGCTGACATAAAAGTGGGTTAAATGGGAGGGATGGGGAGAATATGTAAATTGCAATTTATGAAAAGTAGGAGAGGATGTGCGATTTTGCTATTTGCTCTGAGACTCATTTTATGTAGGTATGTCTCTCTCCTTCTGATACGATTTTACTTTTGCACAGTTGCGTATTTGCAAAACATAATTGATTGCGGTTTCACTCTAAGACGATGAGAGAATAAGAAAAATCCTATAAAAAATGTTGAGTGTATAAAAAATTTTTGAAGAGCAATATTTTTAATTTAAAGTTCGGGAATTGAATCTCGAATGATATGTAATAGTAAACGCTTTTAATGATAAAAGACCTCTACTTCAATACTATACCTCAGTGCAAGTACCTCCCTTTAATTTATCAAAGTATTATAAAAGCAAGCAATTTTAATTAAGTTTTCTTTTTCTATACAAAATGTATGGAATAAGAGGCAAAATAATATACTAAAGACAGATCAAAGGAGGTATAAGTACTGTCGAAAAGGAAATGGAAAAATGGAGCATTGATGACGAAAATAATTTTTACTTTCGCATAAACGAAGCGTACAAAAAGAGAGTATCGTAATCGCCAAAAAATTAGACCTGGTGATTTTGACGAATCTCCAAAGTTTCAGACCTCCCTGAGTCGGAAAAAATACTTTTGGAATTGTGGTTGTCAGTCAGTCTGTGAGTAGGATCACTCAAAAAGCTTTGAGCTAGACAGATGAAATTTAGTATATAGTCTCTAAATTTTTAGAATTCTGTCAAATTTTGAACGAAATTCATTTAGAGGAAGTTTGTCTGCTTCGCTGTCCGAATATACGTTAACACGGTCACTAGAAAATAACCAGATCAATGATATTTGGTACACGGATTTAACATCTAAAGTGGCAATATGTACCGAATTTGGAACCATATCCTTCTAGTGGTTGACCACCTGTCAGGCGGTACATTCAGAAGTAAATAAATGAGTTAACTGAAAAATGTAATAAATATGGTTAATCATTCGAAAGAAAAGTATTCCGAAATGTACATTTGGTTATATGCTCTTGCCTATTTACCGCATCCCAGCGATTAATCGCCAAATATCGCACTCCTGTAAGCTTTTACGTAACTATTGCTATCCTATGTTTTTAGTTTAATTAATTATATAAACGTCCCGTTTTTAAGGCAACACTAGGGCCATTTTGAGACGACCTCGTAATTTTGAACCGTGGCCAGATGACGAAGAAGACACCTGAGCTGACCCCCCTTCCAAACGTCCACACCACAGAAGCGGGAGAACGTTTGGCGCCAACGGATTTAGCGTGCACCAGATCCGCTTTCACGGTGATTCTTCGGTGGAATCAGGTCTCAAACTTGAAGCTCTCTGGTTTCGAAGCCAAGACCTTTCCACCAGGCCACCGCGGCCTTGGCCTCGCTTATGGCAAATGGTTAGTAATTAGTGAGTATGTGAGAAAGTATCGGGGAGAACACTCCCGTTGGTTAATACATCTTAATACATATGTCTTGCTCTTTTGGTGCACTTACTTTTCTAAAGAGATTTTTTTTTCTTTATAAAAATGCAATGATATATATTTAGTGCGAAATTTCCTTTTTGTACTATAACATTGTTTCAATTCCGATAATGTGGCCAGGAATCTGTAACTTCCTCATAACGAATGCGTTATAAGGAAGTTACTTGAACTACTAGCCATACTAACGATTTCGTTAAGATGGAAAGAACATGCTCTAAATTTGCAAGGTGAGCGAGGAAATTAATAGTTTCTTCTTTTAAGATTCATATTTATATTCATTTTACATATGCAAAGAATAATAACAAAAATAAGTTCTACTTTGTTTGGTTATTAGATAATGATTCAATTCGTTTTATTTATGAAAGCCTATGGGTTCAAGCCACTGCACTGAAATAGCGTTTTTATTTATTTTACAGTTTTTATTTTCTTAAAAACGTAGCGTTGCTGTTGTAATAATGCTGAGTAGTTTTTGAAAGTGTGTTCGACTAGAAAACCATGCGTTGGCACTTAAGTATAAAGTTTAAAAGCCTTTGACCTTTTCATTATATGAAGAGCAAAAGTCTTATAAAAATAGAGATAATGAATTTTCTTCACATCTGTATACCTACGGGGTGGAAGGTTTTCACCGTTATGGCATAAAATGAAATATTTTTTCCCTCTCCAGTGAGTTATTTAAAGAAAATTTTTGCAGAAATAAAGGAAAGAAAATTCTTAGATATGCTTAATACCTGTGAGATAAGTGTAATAATAAAGCTACTGAACGGAAGCATGTTCTTATTCCAACGTGTTCATTCTAAAAAATTTAAAAAAAAAAATTATTATTTTTATATGTTATGAAAAAGACCAAAATGTTAACGAAATGTAAAGCTTTATCTTTTAGAATCAGTTAGCTATCGAAAGAAAATGTATACAAAAAAAATGACAGAGAAAAAATGTCTTTATATTCTTGTTTAACAGCGTTTAAATAAATAAAAGTTTTGGTAAAAGTGCGAAATTAAATAAAAGGAAACTGAATCTTCTGCATGTTCGAATTTCAGTAAGAAGAGTCATTTATAAAATTATTTAGATAAAAAGTTAAAAACTGATTATGCTTTATAAAAGAACATATTGGTGTATTAATAAAGAGAGCAACAATACAAGAAACATTGTTTCCAATTCTTGAAAAATAAATGATATAAAAGCATTTTGTTGTAACTAATATATACTCTTAACGGACTTGGCGAATTCAGTTCCAAAAATTACTTGAACGAGTGCACACTTTAACTGAGGAAGACTCTGTTTCTTAAATAGATATTTTCACGTTTTCAATTTTTTTTTAGTTTATTCTATCCCAGTTAGGAGATCTATCATTCAGCTTTGCCATTTAATTCTTTTTCAGACATTTTCATTAATATATGTGGATTAATTCTTCTACAGAATTTATATATTTTAAAATACTGGGCATTTTTTAAATAAAAATAATAAATTTTTTTAATCTTAACTTCAACGAAAAAGTGAGCACTTAGTGCGAAATTAATTCCATGTATTTTATTGTTAACTGTTACGAAACGTACAAACGAAGTGTACAGGTAATTTAATATTTATAACTCAAATTTCTGTGTTTTGTTGAGTCGTTGTCATGTTCTGTTTGAGTCTTAGTAGCTGAAATGGAGAGGCGAAGGCTCGATACCCCATTCCAATAAGATCTCGCTGTGTACACGCTGTGGCTGATTTAGGCATTTTTAGATCCTAGGGAGAGTATATAATGAGGCCCCTTGTTTAATAAACGGAGGAAATTGGTAGGAATAGGGCCAAATATACTTGGTAATGTGCTAATATTATCTTAATATTTTTTAGTTCATTGTTTTAGAAATATTTTTTACAAATCTATTCTTCTAGCAAATAAAACTAATTACTTTTTTTTAAATAGATGGTCGAAAAGCGTCTCTTTGTGCATGGTACTGATACTTTTTAAATCTTCAGGGCCAAGTACCTCCTTCCCCCGGCATGTTGTGGAAGTTTGGAGAAAGAGTGCGAATTCAACCATAGTCAGTCATGATCTGACCACGGTTCAGAATTATAAATTTCGTTCTAAAATAACCTTAGCTTAGTTTCGAAACCGAATGTAAATCCAGCTAAACTAATCTACTAGACCGATTATTTATTTAACTGCATTAGAAAACGAAATTTCGGCAAAGACAATGAAAGTTAACTCAGGTAAATTTAAAAGTTATAAGAATAAATAAGGTTTTACATTTTTTTCTTTGAAAAATCTGATATTGTATATTCTTTTTTAAATTAAACATAATTTAAATATCGGGTATCCACTGTTAAAGAAAGTTTAAACCATTTTCTCGAAAATAAGTGAGTCTTAAGTCATTAACAGCAAAAATTATAAACCTCCTTTCGTAAGAGAAAATAAAATACATTCACACAGGAAGCATTTAAATAACTTCAAAACGTTTTTCTAGATTTGATGTTTATCGAGACGAATCGTTTTGAAACAACTCAGTGAAATGGAAAGTTTTCATTGTTCTTTTAAAAAAGTTATCAGCAGATGTTTGATATCCGAAATGAATAACAGCTGTATAAATTTACAAGGTTAGTATATATTGACTGTTTCAAGTTCTTATTCGGAGAATTGGCTATTGTTAAAAAACGGAAAATAAAAATTCTAGAAAATATGGATTATTATTATTTTGTATTTTGAAAAGAATCCATGCTTAAATTTAAGGAATTAAAATCTTCCTTATTTGGAGGTTTTAAAATATTTCAAGCATGTGAGTTACGTATATATATTTGATTTCTCATGGAAGGAAAAAAATATTTAGATTCAATAAATAAGTCAAATAAATCCTTAAATTGATGAAACTCTTTAAAACTTTTATAATTAAAGAATCTAAACGTAAGTTCTGCATAATATTGTTACCAATGATACCAAATTAATTGAAAATTCCAATTTTCCATGCTATTTATTATGTAATTAATTGAAGTGAACATCAAAATTTTTTTTATCAAATCAATTCATTTGACATTGCAGTCAAATGATAAGCGTTCGGATCCCTTAAAGAATATTGATTTATTAGAATAATCTCCTGTTGTAAAGCTACAGTAGGGTCATTTTGAAACCTGCCCAGATATTGAAGACGAGCTGACAGTCCCTTCTCCAAATTTCCACGCCATACCAGTGAGAGGATGTTTGATTCTAATTTCTTTAGCGCCCATCAAACTCAAGTACATATTTCTTTTTTGGTGGTGCTGAGTCAAAAACACGTGACTTAAAATCTAATCAGAAGTATAGACTTTTGTGTAATAGTAATTTTATTGGATACAAAAGTCAAGAAAATAATACAATGTGAGTTCGTAGAACGTAATTACAGTTGTTTGAGGAAAAATTACTCTTTGTTTACATTGGTGTTCTTCAATTGGTAGGGTAACCACAAAAGAGCTGCCTCTTCCCCCATCTTTTGCCAAAGCGTCCAAGGTGAATTATTTGTTTGAGTCAGCACGACCTTTAATTACGGCACTGAAATGGAGAAAAAATAACTCCATTACAGGGAAACCCATGGGCCCACCCCCTTACTTAAAATACTTACTTACCACCGCAAACAATTATTATACCGAACAGGACGCGATAACACGATTACTTATTGGCAACTTCTCATCCCCTTATCTAAGGTGCTTCCAAAGACATCTGATAGAATAAATCATATGCCTGACTCTCCGACCCGTCTCGAAGTCACACGGATAAAAAAACTGAATGACCGGACCACCGGAACAGCAAACTAGCGGGAACTGTGGTTTTGTCCTAAGGGCCATCACTGACCATCACTCCCACCTTTTTGTGTACCCTCCAGGGTGGTGAGAACCAACCAACATGCCAGAAGCTTCTCATCCTCATTTCGAGGTGTACCCCGGGGGGGGGGATTATCTGATACGATAAAATGACACTTCATCAATTTCATGTTTGCAAGTCTGCATTTTATAAAATTGTTTTATGTTTACTAATGAACTTTGTGGTGCTTATAGCAAATGCGATGGAATTCTGTAAAAATTCAATAGTTATTTATAATCAAGTTTTATTTCCTTTTTTACTTTCAAATAAATCTAATACTTTCGTATCATTTCTGTTTTTTAAATGTTTGTAAAAAAATCTTTTTTAAATTTATTATTTCTATTATTAACATAATCCATGAAAATCCAATGGAGAGCACTGACTGGAACGAATAATTTTTTTTATATAGAGTTATAGTTTGTATAGGGTTACTTTTCTGCCTAACAAGGATGGAACTTAAAAATTAAAAGACTCTTTTTGCAAGCGGATGCATCGAAAGATGGTCAACATAAAATATCACAGTACAGTTAATAAGGTAATAAATTAAAATTTTCCCTTAGCGTAGCAACTAATATCTTTTGACATATTTTCTATCAAGAATCAATTACAAATTATCTCTATCCTTGAGGACAATCATTATTATCACTATAAAACTAGTTACAGAGGTTATAGTGCAGTGACATCTCGTCACTGCTCCGGAGCTCCATAGTACGATCATAATGAACGAGAAAATATAATTTCTTAACATTCTAGACTGTCCTTTTTAGACATTTTTTTTTATCATTTTGCGTAATCAAAAATAAAAACCAAGTATCCATACAAATCGTTATAGTTCTTAGAATTGTTCGCTCTCCACTTCAGAATAAAGAAACTGGGCCAGAAATTATCGCTTAACATAAATGTGAAATTATATTTAGATAAGAAAGTTTGATGTTTCTATGTTTCTGTTAGAGTTGCAGAATTCAAAGTACATCTCATATTGTAGGGAAAATCAGTTTTGTATAATCTAATACTTTTTGATCACAAAACTACGGGATATACTGATTGCCGAATTAAGATGTGAATCAGTTATGAATAAAAAAAATCATATATAGATAAAATCAGAAAAATCAGCCATGGATAATCTAATATTTTTTTATCACAATAAACGGAAAATACTCATAGACGAATTAAGATGTGTATAGAGGCTCTTAGGCTATGCATATTTCGTCAAACACCCTTGTCCCTTCGAAATTCCAAAACCAGGTAATTTTTATTGATTTTAATTTAATATAAGCAATTTTTAAATAACAAATTTTACGAAAATTTGAAATAAAAAGACGTATCATTGCTAGTCTCGTTCGAGAAAGTTGATTCTAGCATCTCGCTTATAAAAAATTAATTTTAAACTAAGTGGTAAAAAAAAAAAATTACAAAACTTAGATATTCTAAATATTTAAATTTTAATAGGGCCTTTGATGAGAGAGTCAGTCAGTCAATTGCAAAACGAACTGAAATACAATTATCCGTTAGAAAATTTTAAATCAATACTTTGAAATTTTAGCAAAGCTTGATTTGAATTTGAACACGACTCTTGTAAATCGAATGAAAGCATAAAACAAAAAGTTTTCTAGAAAAATTGGAAAAACTAAAGCCTATAAGGAATTGCCTATTTGATAATTTGATCCTGTATATATCCAAAAGCATATGCCACCTCAAAATGAGTCTTCCCGTTCAAACCACTATAACTTAAAAAAAAAAAATTGAGAGGCACTCACACAAATTTGAAAACGTATTTACTTTAAAATTCTAATAGTGCATGTATTCAATAAATTCGCGAATTAGCAATTCACTTCTAAAATAGCATCCAATTACAAACAATATACTTTAATCAAGGACTATCATTAAAAATTTGTTGAATATAATTTAAATTGGGATAAAGTGCATAGTTTAATAAAAATCCAACAGAATTATTTTTTTTTTCTCTCGGCACATCTTGTTTTTGAATCGACGAGCAGTCAGTCTTCAAACCAGACAATCGAGATAGAAATTTCGTAACCTGTTAAATTCCATCCACCTTCTCGGTACGCCATTTCAAATGATTAGATGTAGGTAAACGTATAACCGATCTTTGAAGGAGCGTCGTTGTTGAATGAGGTTGCGGCAACTGACCTAATGAATCCTCCCTCAAAGGGCCTCTAAAGCATGTTAGCTTGCGGCCTAACGGAAGACGCTTGCGTGCAGTTTCTGCCTTATTAGTGTCAAGGCTTGCTTCCATGGTACGTTGACCCCTCTCTCTTGACCAAAGATTATACTCAACGGCAGGAAGTCGAATGGAATTATCCCAGACGAAAAAAAACGGCCTTTAAAATAACTATTTCGCAATTCCCTTTATGAAACGAAACAATTAACCTACTGAGACCACTATCCCTTATTACTTACAGAGAATTTTAATAAATGTAGATGGCATTGCAGCATTTTCATGATTTATTGCGTATTCTGTGTTTATCTCTCATAATGGGGTGAAAATACATTTTAAATATGATTTTCCCTAACTGTAATTCGTCTGTCATTATGACTCAGGATCCTTTTTTATTGACATTATTCACCAATATTTTAATGATCATGTAGATACTTCTAATAATCAGATAATATTCTGTTTGTCTTTTGCTAGTTTTTAGCTTATTCGAAAAACGTGGAAATTAAAAAAAAATATTAAGGAGACTGTTATATCCACTCCTCATACTAAGTAAAATTTTTTCTACATTTGAAAATTCTTCAACTACATTTTGTGAAAAATCTAAACTTATATTTAGCCGAAGTGTGTGAGACTCGATTTGATGATTCATCAAAATATGAGCTATTAATGCATATAAAGTACAAATGTTGAACATCAAAATTATTAACTGTTCTTTTTTTTTCTTTTTCTTTTCTTTCTTTCTTTCTTTCTTTCTTTCTTTTCTTTTTCTTTTTTTTTTTTTTTTTTTTGCATTTGTTGAATTTTTACAAAATATGCAATTTGAAAACACAAAAATCAGTAGCGCCATCTACAATTAATAATAGAAACTATAGCGAATTAGTATTATTATTTTTACATGCAATGCGGAAAAAATATCAGTTATCAGGGCCCGGTTTAGGAGGATTAGGAACAAATAGTAAAAAAGAAAAACATAGTCAACATTTTTTTTATGTTTTAAGTATCTAAAGATTTGGAATTAAGAAAAAGCCCATTGTTCTCCTTCAACTTTTCGGTACACTTGCACTATCTAAGCGTGTTATATGCTTCCTAGTACAGTGAAAGAAAACGTGTAAGCATCTTTTTTCCTCCGTTACAAAACAACGTTTTATACAAAACTAGCATTTGGATGATAAGAACATATAAAAACATCATTTTTATATGAAGGGACAAACAATCCACACTTTCAAGGATTTGATTTAAAATATAACGCAGATTAAAGCAACATTATGATTTTTAAAACCATATAATAAATTTAATCTTTCAAGCTCTTTTCGTTTTTAAGTTAACATTCTCATGCGGAAACGGACGGACTGGTTTCCTGTAAACGGATTTCTTTTAAAATTTGATCGATATCTGCAACTTTTGCGCTATAAATATAATTCAAATTCAGTTGGAAGCGTATGAATTAATATATTCGATCGACATAATTCCCAATAGTTATTTTTTTCTGGATGAGGAAGATTTGAAACGTGGAGACTCGTCAAACTGTTTAGACTGAATTTATTGAAGATTGCAATATTTTTCTTTTGCAACATGTGCAATATTTTTCTTTTTCATGTGCAACAAAGGAAAAGAAATAGCTCTAAAAATTCATCTATTCAATTTAGCGCTCTTTGAAAATGTATTAATTGTCCAGCTTAATCCAACGCTTTTTATGCCACCTAACTGAGCTAAGAGACGGCGACAATCTAGTGTTAGGCCGCTTACGCTCGGGGCCCAGATGAGAGCACTTGGTCTAATCTATTAAAGATCGGTCCTATTATTTACAGTTGTAGAATCATTCCATTCTACAACATAAGCACGCACACACAAACTAAAGCTTTGACTTTAATTGTGATTTTTGAAACATGATAATGCTTTTAGATTGACATATATCTGCACATTTCATGCTACAAAAATCGTTCAAACAGATGCATAATACACAAAATGCAACATTCCATAAAACAGATCATTGGTACTAGTGCTATAAAATTTGAAACGTATGGGTAAAGTAAGTATTAATGGATAGTAATTGCGTTGTAATAAGTATCTTAAAATTTCCATTAGAATTTTAAATTAACATTTTCTCTCACTAGCTTTGATGCATATTAATTGTATATAATTGAATTTTACCCTACTTTTAACTTCAAAAAATTAGGCTTTCAATTATGCCAAATTTATTCCTGAAGTTGTCATTTGCTATGTAATTTTTTCTTTAACTAAAAAAAAAATGAAACACAACGCTTTTTATTGTTATAATGAAATTCAAATTAATTTTATGTTGCATTAAATCTTTCACTCACATGCTAATATTCATGTTATGATTTTTTAAAAGTTATTTGTTTTGGGCAATATTCCCGAAGTAGAATTTTTACTCACAGGTTATTTTTGACATAAAGTTCAATAATGTTTTACGTAATACCGTTTTTATCCGGAATTCTTTCTGTAATTGTGAAAGAATCGTTATTTACCAACATAACGGCTTATGCAATCAAGCGACGAAGACAAGCCCGACGAATCGAAACTGAAACAACATTTTGATACGATGTTTCATACAAGAAATTGATTTTATTATTATTATTAACCTCAAAAAAGGAAGGTCACTTAGCGATGGAGAACATGATGTAACGGTGGTAACATAATATCAATTTGTTATAAAATTTTGAATTTGTAACTTTTTGTTTAATCCCATAAAGATATATATTTTGAGTCAGTAACTTTTTTTTATTACGTAAGAAAAGACAGAGAGAGAGAGAGAGA
>JAPMOR010091240.1:326546-356241 GCA_026543865.1 Argiope aurantia | reverse complement strand
GAAAGTTTTACAGTCATCTGAATGGGACAGAGTCCAGGTGGCGCGTCGGAGGTCCCAAAGATTGCCGACAAACTTGGCGACCATTTGGCGACCAATTTGGCGACTTTGGCGCCAAAATAGATTATACCCGAAACTTCGAGAATTTTCCCGATCCGTCCAGTAGGAACCGAGATACAACTCGAACGTTCCTGATTGGTTGAGAGGCTTCTAGCCCTGCCTCCCGAGACCTATAAAAGGAAGCAGCCGCAGCTGCCAGAAGAAGGTAGACGACAGGGGAGTCCGAGTTCGAGAGCAGCGAAGTCAGTCAGAAGTCGGAGTAGTAGCCGAAGTGGAAGACAGAACGGAGCGGAGTAGTCGGAAGCGACGGAGTCAAGCTAGTGCTGAACTGAGCTGTGCGCTACTGCCTGCAGTAGATTCTGGTTGTATGCTACACGTCTCGGCTGAAGATAGTCGTCTCTGTGCTGTATATAGCTGTCGCTTTTGTGCTGTCCTGTGTGTCTTCGTGTAAATAAACGTCGTTGTTTTATTTTCTACTACCGTCTGCTGATTGAACGTTCTACACACCATATCACTTCCACTATCCAAACGAACCCCGGTAAAATTCGTAACAATATATATAATATTGCAGTGAAAAGAATATTAACAAACATTGCTGTTTCTCAAAAATATGTTAACGATGTTGCAGAAAAGCCAATAAGAAAGTTATTGAAGGTAACTATTTTTTGCAAAAGGTAGAATTGACAATGGAATTTATGTATGAAATAATTTTTTGCACTAATTGTAATAATTTATAGATCTAATATGTACTAATTTATAGCGCTAGGAAAGCCTCATGATTATTTATTTATCCAAAATAAAAATGTTCTGAGGGAAAAAATTAGTAAATACATGTTTTCATAAATACGTTAAACAACAACAACAACAACAAAAAAAAACCCATAGAGCTTTGATTTTTGGATTCGAGACTGGAGGGTTTCAAATTAGAGGCCCAAATTAAATTTCCATTAAAGACAGAAATTTGTGATACTATGTATGTAGTATGTAATGTATGTAGCATGATAAAATTTTTCGGATAAAACTTCGTCTCGTTGATGTGATGTGGAAATTTAACGAGAAAGTATCAGCTCACATAGCATTTTAGTTATCTGGAAATATGCGAAAATTATGATTACACCAATGAGCTCAAAAGTAACTTTCAAACTAAGATTCTAATTCAGTTTATCAGTGAAACAACCCATTTTACTTCTTTGCCTGTTCCAGACTTAGATTCGGGAAATTGCTATCAATTTGAATAAATTTGAATTCGTTGCTGAATCCGCACTCATTTTTTTTTGTTGTTGTTTCGGTCTGCTTCACTAACAATTTATACTTCTTCAAATGTTCCCAACATTAATTTCAAAAACATGACTCATGCGCCAATAACTGTGACAAACCAACCAACCAACCAATCTATCATAAATTTGCAAATCAAAGCGTGATCTAAAAACATAAATATATTCATCTGAAAGCAAGTTTTTTCTTTTCATTATTTATTTATTTGAGAGAATTTGTTCAATCTTTAATTAAGAGGAAATAACTTCTGGTATTTTCGGATAGTCAATAGTTTTCAATAATTATTTGGTATGATTGTTTTATGATTAAAAAAAATTTAATCATAATTCTGTACGTGAAGCAAGTTTGAAGAATTAAGCATCTTTAGGCCCACCTGATAAGGTTACTTCGATTAATGCCCCATTTTGATGCTTCATGTATTGGGAGTATTTGGGGATTGATTTCACACTTTTGAATCATGACCAGATGACAAAGATGATACCTGTGCCGGCACTTCTTCTAATTTACACTGCCAACGGGAGGAATTTTGAACTTAACAGGTGTACAAGCCTGGCGTTCGCTGCAGATCTTCAATGGAATCGGGTTTCGAACTCATAATCTTTCTTTCCAAATTTAGAAATTTGAACGCCAGGTCACCGAGTTTCCCGAACTAATCCGAAACAAGGCCTTGAAATTTTAGTTCAATTCCGATTTGGCGAGCATTTGCTTGGATCTGAAGTTAAGTTTGTAACCGGATCATCAGTTACAATTTTTTTTTCCAAAAAAGGAATACTGTAATGTTAAAAAAATATTACTGAAAGTTTCCTAGTTACTTTTATAATGTGGCTGTAAGTTATGATTCTGTTTCTATCCGACACCCCGTACCAATGTCGCCGAGGGAAAGTTTTTTTCCCCTTTTGCAACACTGCGCCTCAGGTTAAATATACATTAAATTAACTATTAACATTAAACGACATTAAATCTCACGTCTGAGAAAAAATAGTTATAAAAACCATTTTAACAAATCTTAAGCGGATGTTTTCTCACCATATTGAGGGCGTTAGCTTTTGAACTAATTCGATAAATCGTAGAAAACGATTTTTGTCTCTCTCGCGTTTTAATAATAATATGCACAAAATGAATTTAGTCGTTTCTCACTTATGTTGTGTAAATTTAAAAGAATAGGGGGTAGGGGTAGCGTCCTGGCATAGGGGTAGCGCGTCTTCCTCGTGATCTGGGAGTCCCGGATTCGAGTCTCGGTTCGGGCATAGTTGTTCTTCTTCAGTGTTCTATCTGTGAGGTGTGTGAATGTGCCCTCCTTTAAAAAGGGGTTGTGCAAGAGAATGTGTAAGCGAATGCATGAAGTAGCTAAGTAGTACTCTTGGCCCTAGTTGGCGCTACTGAAAAAGCAAGAGACGCTTACTCGGCTTAAATCGGTGACAGATCTGTCAGCGAGCTTTTAAAGTGCCATAAGTAACAACTACAAATTTAAAAGATTTCATTTAAGTCTACCTTATAGATGTTTTAAATATAAGTTCTTTTTTATTTTATTGCACTTCCCTTCATGTCTATGCATTTGGAACATATGAACATTTTTTGCGGGTATCACTTGAAAAAGCCTTACAGTACATTTAAAAAAAAACTAAGAAAGAATTGAATAATTAAATTAAAGTATATAAATTTTAAAGAACAATTTTTAAAAACACATTATTATTAATAAGTCACAAAGAAGTTTTTTTTATTGTAGTCGCTTTTTACTTTTAAATCTCATGCTAGTAATTTTATTATTATAAATATTATGAAATGCTGTAATCAATTTTTAAAAAAATCATTACCAGGATGCTCCACTAGTATGGAAATAAAATTCAACTAACTTAATATATTAATTGATAATAAAGTTCTTAAGCTATATGTATTTTCAGCAAGAACACACAAATGGAAAATTTTTAAATCATTAGCACTTCAAGAATTGAGTGAAATATTGATTACAATTTTTTTTTTTGTATACTTAAAAAAGTCATCATAAATAAAAAATATATAAAAATCAGACATTAATCATCTATTTGTGTTCTTTGAAAGATTGTTCAGTGGAATCTTCCCCTCTCTTACCTGATACTCTAAAAGCATGAGATGAAAGATGAAAGCCTTAACAGCTCATCTTACAAACACTGCAAAAATGTTTGAACAGACGGCATCATCACAAATATGACGGCTTTCACAGTCTTAGAATTTACGTTTGACTAAATGCAATACTTCCTGCTGTAGTTTCATAAAGAAGATATATTTCAATTCTTACAAAACTATACATCACAGGAATGTTTTATGGATTGGAATGTTTATACGATTTCATTCTAAACTGCAAGCAGACCGTCAACCATAAAACTCTTTGGAATTCACTTGACTGTAAACTAAATTGTACCTGTAAAACGATTTGCTTTGAACAATTTTACGACGTCTAAGCGGTTTTGATTTTGTTCTCGCAGGTGAAACTTTTTTTATTTATTATTTCGCTTGAGAAAATCCAAACACAATGTACATGTGTAAAAAGAAGTAATGAAGCATAACATAAACAAGAATGACTATGAATTCAAAAAGAAATTCGGGAAATTCGTTTGCTGAGTATCGACATTTCCTTTCAAATATATATACTATACTTGTTTGCTCGCAAAAAAAAGAAAAGAGAAAGAGAAAGAAAGGATGACAGGCAGCTGGTGTTTATTTAGTTTCAATTACCAACGCATATGGTGTTTATACTTTTCCTGACGTATTTTCGTAAATAAAGTTATTCTATTTATATCTGGTATTCTATATGTATGATCGCAATCGCTGTCTTTGCAGGGAAGATAAAGTTTTTATAAATAAACTCTGTTTTACACACTCCTTGTTTTGTTAGAAAATGTTTGAGAAAGATTCGACTTCAAAATTATTAGATTATTGATCAATAAATATCCAACAAGTTTTTTATAATTGAGTTAGTGTTTTATTAATTTGTCGACTGAATTTTGAAGTGCCACAAAAACTGTAGAGAATGAACTATGTAATTATGAATCATGGTCTAATGATGGAAAAGATACATGACCTGGCACCTCATTCTCCGACTTCCACACCGCACAGATGTGAAGACTTCCCAACTTTTTATTTGTTTAACTCGAAAAAAATGGTACGTTTTCTTTCGAAGAAAAATGGTATTACCATTAATGTGAAATCTAGAACTAATTTTTATGGTGTCTAAACAGAAAGCCAATTATTTCCAATTCATGAATTCAAAATTTTTTTAATAATAATAATTTTTATTAGTTACCTAAAAAGAAGAAGATTTTTCTATTAAATATATGAATGAAATGTGATTGCTGTTTTAACCACATATCCTCATTGCTTATTACAAGGACATGAATGTGCAGATTTCAAATATTTGTTAAATGGCACTTGAATGTTTATATTCCTTTTACAGCATCTATCCTTTTCTAAGTATATTTTGAGGTACATAACAGTGTCTCTCATTCGAATCATTTTGTTTTGCTCATATACTACTCTGACCCCGAAACACACATTTGTGTTTTTGACTAACTGCAATGATAAAGACGAAGCACATTCATTGAAGACATTTTTTCTCAGCGTCTTTTATTTTGTATTGCTGAGAAAATAAAATTATCAAGTAAAAATATACATAAATCTGGTACAGATTGTTGCGAATTTTTTTCAAAAAATTCTTTCTAATTTGGATCTTTGGTGTCATGAATTCTGAAAGTGAATTGTTAATTTTGGCCTAATAAAATTTCAGCTGTCTTAATAAAATGAAATGATGACAAGCTAGTTGCGATATGTGATGGTAAAATATCCAGATTAGAAAGAACATACAGCACCGGTGTTTTACTCTTCGTCCGGCCTTATTCTTGATTGAAGGGCCAAAAATCTTTATCTGAGGTCATTTTGACTTCAAAAAAATTCTTTAAAGTCTTTTTTTCCCCAAAGGTTTTATTTAGCATTCAGAATTAAAAAAAATATTTTAGAAGGATAAACTCTGACGTCGTGAATTTTTTTGTGATACGTATAGAACAAATCTTGACATAAAAATTATCAGCGTCATGGAAAGTTTTCTTTATTGCTCTATTTTCATAAAGATGAAATTTGGCCTGTCTATCTAATGGTGACCTAGTCTAATGGTGACCTAGAGCTGTAAAATTCGGTTAAATATATTTTGGTGCGTGTTTGTGAATATGGATATCGAAGCCGTCTTTTTCACATTTTTATTCCTTCCATTATTTAAAAATCAAATTTTATCGGTTTCAGCCAATTTTTTCCCTTGTAGCTTTCGAAAGAATCATAAAACGAAATCATTTCTAGAAGAATCATTAAAAAAATTACCATTACTCCATTTTAAAGTGAGAAAATGTATCCCTCCAATGATCACCAATTTTTGAGCAATGTCAAGTCAATTTTTTTTTTTTAACTACCGTGATCTGTCTTCACGGCTGTACAAGGGAGAGCTCTATGAGATTGATGTACCCTCCACAAAAGACGAAAGGAAAAAAAAAACATAATAAATAAGTAAATAAAAATAAGCATTGTGTAGAGCAGGAGTGCGGAGACTTTTTTAGGGTACGGGCTACTTTCCATTTTTTTCAATGTGTTTCTGTCTTCGAGTGGCGTAGGTCTACAATATTTATTATAACTTAATAATAAATGCGGCATATGTACTTACTTATATAACTACAAACATAATAATAATTGTCACAAATATAATATCAAATGATGCATTTAATATCAAAATATTCAAAATACATTAAAAAATAAATCATTTTCATCTAAAGTTAGTTCTCGTAGTTATAATTAGTAGAAGACTTCGGCTATATGTTGTTCGCCAATATCTCGGTATATAATTACTAACTCATTCGATGCTAATCTTGCACTGGATTCTAAATGGTCGTCTGTGAGACGGGAACAATATGTTGTCTTAATTATGTTCATCGTTCAAAATGCAGATTCACACAGGTAGGTTTGAGTTTGTTTGAGGTTTTATGGCGCAAGAGCCATGATGTTGACCATGCTGCGCCAATCACACAGGTAGGTAGAACCGAAGAACGATGTTAAATAATATGCAACTTTTTTTAAAATTGGGATAGGTCCATCAGATTCCAAAAGTTATTCTTAGGTTCTGAAAAACGTGCTTTTAAAATTATGTCATTTTGAAGGAGAAAAACTTCATTCTCCTCAACAGATAAAGAGAATAAAATGTTTCATAAATATGTTTCTTTTAGCATGCGCATCTTAGGTCTTAGTGGTCCTTATCCCGGTGGTCCACCGGTCGATCGCGATCGACTTAATGCCCATCCCTTGTATAAAGGGTAGGAGAAAAAAAGAAAAGAGGAAATTTCATTATTCACTATCAGTTATAAATCCCTTCCTAAAAATTTTAGTTTATAATTATTGTTTTTTTTTACGCTTACTAACTATAACTATCACTAACTAAACTCTAGCTTACTAACTATGATGGGGTAAAATGCCTTCCCGCTGGTGTGTGTGGAAGTTTGGTGAATGAGTGACAGCTTAGGTGTTGTCTTTCTTCGTCTGACCAAACAACCATAGCTCAAAGTTAAGACCGTCATGAAATAGTCCTCGTGTAGTCAAAGGAGGAAGATAATTTCCGGGTCACTAGAGATTTCGAGTCCCATGGCAAAAAATGATTAAGAACGCTCTTTTTATTGTTCCACTCAACTTTAACCTTTTTTTTCTTTTCTTTTTTCCTATTTATGTTTGATTCGTTTCTTAATAATTAAAGGTATCTCATAAACTGTAATCGAATGAAAAAAATTCGATAAAGGTTTCTTTGATTTCTGCTATTATTTTTTATTTCTGTTGAATACTCTGAGGGAAAAAGAATATGATATCCGATTCTACTTTATTTAAGGCGTAATATGTAACGAGTATCATTTCATTAAGTAGAATGTTTACCTTCAGATTATTGAATATACTTTATTTTTGCGTTTGAATTACAAAATTCTCTTTCCAGCTGTTAAGGAAACAAACTCAATAATTTTTTGAGGATATTTTTTTGGGTTTGGTTTTACAGTTTTTAAAATAGAAATTAGCTGCGTCTATATAGCAGTTAGTCCACGGTAATCGTTGAGAATTTCAATAATGCATCCTGAGTGACTATCTCTTGATGAATTCCATAGCAAAATATTTGCTCATATACCGTATAGCTCATATACCATTTTAAAAGACTTGTACCGTTTGTTAATGGTGCTATGCATTTCCATCAGTATATTTATACACCCAATTATATGACAAGATAGAGAACAGTATTTCAAAATGAGTGCAATTTAAAACTTTTTCACAGTTACTTGGTTCTGAAGTTAAAATTGAATTGTAAATATATCAAAATTTCAAAAATTTATTCACTATGGAAAAAACCCTCGAATCTTCATATTTTACTTATCAGCTATGAAAAAATAGCTGGCATAAAATATTAAAAGCAACAATAAAAATGATTTGCGTTTCACTTCAAAAATAAACTATATTGTTGTAAAATAAGCATAAAATATTTTAAGAATTTTTTAAAAATAAAAAAAAAATTATACAGCAAAAAAAAAAATAAATTATATCACTAAAAAGATAATTTTTTGAATTTTAATGCGATGTGTTAATCATCTGTGCAGGAATATATTCAGAAGTTATCTCAAAAGGCATTTTAAAGTCACACTTCATTTTTAATCAATTAAAATAAAAAAAAACAGTCCGAAATACACTTTTCCACTCTCCAAAATGTCAAATTTCATAGCTCTAGTTCAAATGATTTGACCTGTTAAGCATCAGCACACACATTTTTTTTATTAGTAGTAGCCACAAATTTTTATTTTTAATTTGAAAAATGATTTCTCAGTTGAAAAGTGAAAATATAATATTCTCTGTGAAGTTTAATTTTTCGAATTTTAAAAATAGAATCTCTAACATAAAAAAAATCGATGTACTTTTTTCTTTTCATTCGGAGAGTCTCTTAGCACGAGGCCCCGAGACATTTCCCTGGTTTCCATGATGGTAGTTATTTCAGTTTATTTTAATTTAGGTTTGTTAGATTAATTTAAATTAACTGAAACTAAACTGAGATCTATGAAAAAAACTTTAATATTACTTCTATGATAATGTAAATAAATAATTCAAGCGATGGATAGATAATTTGGTTGTTTAAATATGAATGGTGTTCTTCCCATCACTCGAATTCATTTGAAATTGAAAACAATGAGAAGTCAAGTCATGAAAATTCAGAAAAATCTTTCGTATATTTGACTGGCAAGGATTAAAAAGTCTATAAATGTTTGAAGCAAGGGAAAGTCATTCTTTGGTACATTTAAATCAAGGAAGTCCAATAAAACTCATCAAGTGTTCTAAAAACGTGTTACTGAAGAATGCGCAAGTATTGAACGGAAATAAGTTATTGATAGCAAAGTAATTCATCCCAATATCGATGAAACCCAATGATTTATAAAAAAATGTTTTGAAACTTCCTGTAACAATATCTGCAACGAAATAAAAGTCGCTCTGTCAAAACTTTTATATTGGCCGTGCTCCAAGATGCTAATCAATTGTCCGAAAGTCAATTACATCAAAAGTCTTAGTTGCTTACGGCTGTCAAGGTCCTTCAAACTCGGTTATCTGCCAGATCCAATTACTTGCATGTGTAATTGGATCTGGTAGTCGGTTTAATTATATGCACTTGAACAAAGGAAGGCGCTCACCTGGGTATCAGAAACACGACTTTGTCCCAAACAATATTACGCTTTTATTCCCTACTGGATTACTTCATGTTTACTTCCCGTAGTAACCAGTTCTTTGTCCTACACTGCAAAATGAGTGATGCTTATCACGATTTTAAATATGATCTTATTTCTAACTTTTAAATATATAATTCAAATTTAAAAAAAACTTTTCAAAAGATGGATTTGATTACTGAATATTATTTTGGGAAGAATTCCCAGTTTTTAATAAAATGTTTCGCTTTGCCCCTCTTTTAACTATTATATAAATAATTCATATTAAAGAAATTTTTTAAAGACATTTACACTTCGAAAATAAGCTGAAGAATTTTACAAAATTTACAAAATTACAATACAAAATTTAGATAGTTTAGAGATTTTAGTGAATTATCTCAGTTTCATACAGTAATTACTTTGACTATTATTACTTTTTATTTTACGAAATATATGAAAAATATTGTAATCGTCAAAAAATTCGAACTCGAGAATTTGATGAAACTCCACATTTTAGAGTTCGAAAGACTCATCTTTGGAGAATGTCTGTATGTCTATCTGTGATAAAGTTAACTCAAAAACGCTTTGAACTAAATGAACCAAATGTGTAGATTTCTATCAAGTTTTGAGGAAAATTCCATCCAGAAGAAATCTGTCTGTCCCACTGTTCGAATATAAGTTAACACGATAACTAAACCACGAAGAGAGCTAGATGGATGAAATTCAGTAAACAGATTTAACATTTCTACTGTAGACACCTATTAAATTTGGAGCCAAATCTAGCCAGGGGTTGAACGTATGTTGGTCTGTACTTTCAAAAACATGTGAATGCCATAACTCAAAAAGCAATGACTTAAATAAATAACATTTGATATGCGATTTTGTGACTGAAATTGTAGTTCTGTTTCAAAATTCTGTATCAAATTGTAATTGTCAAAATTGTGCTTTCAATTGATTGGAAAAAAAAAAAAACCACGTCTAAAACATAGATTCACTTTTATTAGAGATTATGCGAGAAAGTTTTGTCGAGACCAATCCCACTGATTACATTTTACGTTAAGCCTCGTACTACCAGCATTAATCTAAATGGTAAGGTGATTAGTCCTCTCGGCTTAGCAGGGCAGTCCCGGTTTTCGATTTATTGATCCGGTTGACATCCGCCCATCTCCTCAATATATCAGAATTCTCCCGAGATGAAACTCAGAAGAATCGGATGAAATCAGATTTGGAGTTATGCAATTTTTATTTTTTTCTTGGCTCAAAGAATTAAATATATAGTGATATTTATTAGAAAAATGTAGGAGGTAGTTTCTAATCAACAGTCAACTCAAGATGAGAGATTGTTGAAAGTAGTAATATCCCGCTTTCCATTTCATGTCTTAATACGTGTTTAAACGATTCTTTATGCTACAGCAAATTAATAAACTAGCTTTTTAATTTTATTGAATCTGAATCTTTGATATTTTAATTTGAATTAAAGCGAAATATATTAGTTTTCTAATACATTAGCATCATATTCAAGGTTAATTTACTCTGTGTAATGGTAACCACTTCAATTTGAGTTGGCATTGACAACAGATTAACTCTTTGCACTCGACTTCTTTCGAACAGCATTCTAGATGACGTTACTTGATTTTATTAAAAAAAAACTTACAGATTTATAAGAAGACGTAGCTTAATTTTTGGAAAAATATCATAGCATATTGAAAAAATTTTCACGCTTCGAAGCAGTAAAATAAGCTTTTATATTCTGCGAATAATTATGCAATAAAATTATTTTTCCAAGTGCAAAAGATTAATATATTATTCACTTTCTCAATAAAGAAATAATCTGAAGTGCATGTCCAAAATATGCTTGTTGCATATATTATTGTTGAATGCCTGGGAATATATTTGTTTTCCTTAATAGTCTCCTCAAAAATAAACAAATAAGAATTAATTACCTGATTTTGAAAAGTTTACCAGTTTTATACTTGTAAAAAAATTGCATTTTAAATCTGTTTTTATTAAATAGAAGAATTCCTTTTTCATGAAAATTACTGAAAATATTGGTGAATCTATACAATTTGCCAAAATGCCATACTTGAGCGAATAAAATGTCTCAAAATATTACAACTGTATAAAAAGGGATTAAATGAAATTCTATGTTCATTTTTGTAATTTTGTGTTGTTTTTAGAATATAATTAATTATTAATATTAATGCAAAAATCTTGTAAATCATAATATTTTATGAAAGTGACCGGATGGAAGCAGATCATAAAAAGCAATTTCATTTAATTTTATGTGCATATTTAATAACTTAAATATAATAGTATACTTAGTATAATTTTTAAAATAATTGTCTGTATGTTTTCATCTTATTCCATTTATACTGAAAAAGCTTAGGCCATATTCTAGACATACCAGCATATTTAGTTTCGCTGGATGCGTGAGAAATAATTCATTCTTAGAATAATATTCGCTACTTAGAATATTGAATTTAGAATGTTATTCTAAGTAGCTAATGTATTCGCTACTTAGAATATGTATTCGCTACTAATAGCATCCGTATGGGTAGGAAATCTTACAAAGTAAAATACAAAATAGCAGAAATTATTACCATCAAATAAATGAGAAATAAAATTGACTAAATTAAAAAGTATAATATCATAAATTTTACAAAAATTGAATTTTTGAAAATAAATTTATAGAAAAAAAATGAATTTTTTTTCTCAACCAGTAATATAGTATGTCATGGATTTGACGCAAATATTTGGCTCAACACAATAACAAAAAAAACCGTCATATTTATTTTTAATTTTTGAGAAAAATTCTGTTTTTTCTTTCTGCGACTAAAAAATCTGAGAAACTAAATAGATGATGTGGCTTGTTAAGCAACGATATTTCATTTTATTTAATCGCACAATATCTATTAAATTATCCGAATGGATTTTTCAAATTCTTGCTATCTTCTGGCTTGTGCAAATATTGATTATATGAATACAGAGTGAACTGAAAGTTATGCTCAAAACGGTGATAGAATACTCAATAAAAACAATTTTTTTTTGGTATATGAACACATTTACACATATGAAAGGTTTGGGTGCAAAAGCAAAATATAAACATGCACAGAAATATATATAGCTTGTTTCCAGTAACATCGGTATATTTCTTTGCAATGATTTTTTTATTTTTAGTATTTCTTTGCAATGTTTTTTACATTAACATCTCAGAATTGCGCCCTCCAATAGCAATGTATTCGCTACTTAGAATAACATTCGCGACAACTTTTTCATGAATTTATGAAATTTCCTTTATATATAATTCTCATTTTTGTTCTTATATATGTTACAATCAATGTGATTAATCGGTTATTATTAATAGTAACCTTGACTAGTGTTAATTATAATCGTAATTATTAATACAAACCGAGCTTTTGAATACTGATAATAAATGATTAGCCACATTAACTGTAACATACACAGATATATAATTTTTATTACGTATAATAGAACTAATGTTCTAAACAGACAGTAATTCTTTCGTTCTATGTTATTTATTCATTTAAGAAGTTTGTTCTGAGAAGGACAGTATATTGCTCTGAGGGTAATTTTTGTTCACTATTTACAATGAAAATAAGAATAAATTAAGACATACAGATTTATAAATTACAGCATCCGTATGGGTAGGAAATCTTACAAAGTAAAATACAAAATAGCAGAAATTATTACCATCAAATAAATGAGAAATAAAATTGACTAAATTAAAAAGTATAATATCATAAATTTTACAAAAATTGAATTTTTGGAAATAAATTTATAGAAAAAAAATGATTTTTTTTTCTCAACCAGTAACATAGTATGTCATGGATTTGACGCAAATATTTGGTCTCAACACAATAACAAAAAAAAAAAAAAACGTCCTATTTTTTTTTAATTTTTGAGGAAAATTCATTTTTTTTTTTGCCACTAAAAAATCTGAGAAACTAAATAGATGATGTGGCTTGTTAAGCAACGATATTTCATTTTATTTAATCGCACAATATCTATTAAATTATCCGAATGGATTTTTCAAATTCTTGCTATCTTCTGGCTTGTGCGAATATTGATTATATGAATACAGAGTGAACTGAAAGTTATGCTCAAAACGGCGGTAGAATACTCAATAAAAACAATTTTTTTTTGTATATGAACACATTTACACATATGAAAGGTTTGGGTGCAAAAGCAAAATATAAACATGCACAGAAATATATATAGCTTGCTTCCAGTAACATCGGTATATTTCTTTGCAATGATTTTTTTATTTTTAGTATTTCTTTGCAATCCCTCCAATTGCGCCCTCCAATAGCAACACATGTTGTACAGCATTAATGGAGTGACTCGCGTATAATTTCAAAGATTACCTACAAATGCACAAATGCGAGAAATATTCGAGCGATGAGCCTCAGCAAAGTCAGATCTTAAACATATAGAAGTCATCAGTAATATCACATGCTTTACAGCGCTGATGGTGTGTTTGTTGTACAGTTTCTTCCGTAACTGTACAGAATATTCCTCAATAAAATTAGATTAAAATCTTATGGAAAGTACTCCATCAGTGTCTTTAAATATGAATTGAAGTTTATGTAGGTGCTATATTTTAACAAGATGAGACCACAAAAGTGAAATCCTTTTTTTGTGGCCTCATATACCAATGGAGTTTTACCCCATATCACATTGGATTGTGGAGTTTTACCCAATATCATCGTAAATACACCGTCGCCATTGCACTGCGATGTACATCGAAAAGATTTTGACATCTTTCCAGAGTTTCAAAGCAAGAGGCGAGCGCCTGTAACGCCAATGTAAAAAAATACCACCACTGATTTATAAGTGCAATTTTGAGAAATTGTACATACAAATCAGTAAATGCAATTTCGAAGAAGCTTTTGTCAACAGTTCTGAAAGGATGCAATTATTTTTCCGCATTTGCTCTAATAAATTTCAACACACAAACACGAATTACTCTACCTTATTCGCCCGTGAATTTTGAATCTGATCAAAATTGAAGACAATTCTTTATAAGCATGCGTAGAATCCAATTGAATGCTTGCTTTCTTTACAACTTGCAAATAATCTCGTAGCTTTGCCAAAAAAATTCATCGTCACTCAGGTTGTTAGATTCATCAGTATAAAACGCCTTAAAAAAACGCTAAAGAAATTTCTTAAAGAATGATGCTTAGTCATGAAACAAAATTAAAATTTAAAAGAAAGTATTTATATCACAGATTACAACGATGCATTTTTGACAGGAGACAAAAATGAGCAGTTTTGACAGGAGAAAGATAGAAACCACTAGAGACCTGGAAATGCAGAAATCATGACATGATATGTCACACTGTTTCGTGTGCTGAAAATTTTCTATTCAAAGAATTGGGGGGAAAAAACCTCTCGACAGAATACACTAAGGAGAAAAAAAAATTATAAAAAAAAATCGTAGCTATCAGAATTTTTTCTATTCCAACCAGACAATAACTGCTCCATTGGAAATATTCATTCCTGAGATAAGTTTATCGTTTCATTTCAAATGCTGGCAATGTTCAAAAAATTGTAAGAATTAAGAAGTTTGATTCGATTTCAAACATTTACGTAATACCTAGGAAAGGTATCCAATATGCGTTTTATTATTTTACATATTTTTTTAATACCTCCCTTTGTTGCTATAGAGATTGACAAGCATATTTGCAGAAAAGTGTAAAAAGGATATTGGCTCTAAAGAAAATAATTTAAAAATCCAAATCGGAAATAAAAATTACAATGTAAAAAAATAATATAAGATGAGGCTCAGGTAAAGTAAAATGGATATCTCTGAATTAATTGCTGCCAATCATTCCGCATACAATGCTATCTCAAGAAAAATTAAAGAAATGTTATTTAAACTTGTAATTAATTCAAAATATTGACCAAAATCTCTTTTAAATGCTCTTCTGTGGACTGAAATTACAATAATTGGCATCTTATGCCATAATTTAATTAGGAGGTTAAGTCAAATGCATTTTCACTTGTACGCGATTCCATACAAACACTTTATCTCAGCTTAACCCAAAATATCCATAGTTTAATGCTGAGGCTGCAAAAAATTGGACGGAAAGTACTATTATATGATATCAATGTTCATTGTCAAGTGGCTTCTTGATTTATTGAATGTTTTAAACTTTTTGTTTCGTCATTAACTAATGTCTACTTTATCTATATTATTTTCAGCCATATATAGACATATATGGAGCTCTCTTATGGTTTTAAACTTTTTCAACCGAAAAAAAAATATCTCAAGACGTAATAATTTCAGAAGCGACGACCTAGTGCTTCGCATCGTATTTCTTGTTAAGTGCTTAATTTATATTTTTCATAAAAAACATCATTGTTTTTTTCTGGTACTAGTAACAAATAACTATACTTAAATTGGTTTTGAATTAGAGGATATAACTTTGACACGCTTATCAAATTTAGAAGTGTAAACAAAAGCTTTGAAAAAAATTCATTAACCTCGAACCTTGAAAAGTAATACTTACCCATAAAGGGTTAGATAAGAAGCCTTCGAAATGCGATAGGCCGTACTAGAAAGAAAGAAATTAGTGCTGTTCTCTACAATTGATGCGCTTAAAAAACAATCTAATAGTTGTTGTTAAAAGAGGACCATTACTAAAAGAAATACAGGTTTTGTACATTTCTGAAGATGATCCCTTTAACAGGTTGACTTTCGAAATAAAGCTCAGTATAAATCAGAATTCTATTTTTCTTTTCTAAACCAGCATGTATCTAGCCTGCTTCATTCTTTATGAACTTATCAGGCAATAAAAGTAAGCAATATGCTAAATGTATAATTAATTATTAAATGTAATGTTTATATTAAAATATAGTGTTTCGCAGTGTATAATCAAAAATAGATTAGAAAACTTTGTTTAGAAGCACGTAATCAAAAACTAATTTGTTTGTAAATTCTTAATGAAACAAAAATTTCATTTTTATTCTTGATTCGATCCAGGAAAGAAAAACAATTCAGCATTCTGAACTTATCTGACCCAGAGTTATTGGAATTAAATCCTTTACGGCGGCTAGAACCTTTCTTGGTATTCCTTTATATTTAAATACAGAGTTCAATGTTTTATTTAATGGTTCAATGGATCATTTAATTAATATTCCGCGAGTAGAACTCGTTTCTTACTTTCAAGGTCACGACTTTTGCGCGCATTGCTTTAAAATAAGCAATTAAGAAAAGCAAAGGAAAAGAAAGAAATATCTAATAATGCATAGCAATATTTATAGATATAGGAGTTAAATTAAAAGTATTTTCTTTTTATGATAAACGTTATTACTTTTAAGTTACAAAGCTAAAATATTTTTGCAAAGTTCTCTTGGAGTAAAAGTGAGATATTTCCATGTGGCAATTTTATAAATAAAAAGAAATTGTGTAGAAAAATATTTTGAATAATCGGAATGGTTTCTAGCATATAAAAAAGAAAATTAAAATAAACCTTGATAACTAACAAAAAGTGACGTTTTTTTTTGTAGTAATGCTCTTTTTGTATTATATAAATGTCCCATTTTGAAGCAACGCAAGGTTTTTTGTTTTTTTTGGAAGAACCTCTTAATTTTGAACGAGATAAGAAAATGAGGACGGCACTTGAACTGTCACCATCCTCTCCAAGTTTCCGCTGAATTAGCGTATAATAAGTTTACGTACTCACCACTCAGTCACGAAGCCTAAATTGTATCTCCAGGCCGTTTCGATTTCTTATTCCTTCTATGAAAATTTCCATCAATGAATTATTACATTTGTTATCAAAACAGAATTCTGCCTCTCTTTTCATCTGAATGCACGTGAGTCCGACGACACAAAAGTGCAAAAGCTAAATGAATGAAATGCTTTATGTGGGTAATACGTAAATTGTAGGTCTATATCAAACTTTATGTGAAAGCAGTCGAAGGGAAGAGGTCCAAAATGAATGCTCGATTTTTTTTTCCTTCATTATCCTATGAATTGAAGCATAAATCGCTCCATACAATATTAGCAAACATGTGATTGGCGGATTTCCACTTCGACAGCTGCCTAGGATTGTTTGTTTGAAATAGGCCACATGCAGATACGTTGAAAATGTTAAATATCAAATATTAATATTAAATATTTTAATTTGTAAGAAATACAAAAGTGCGGCAATCTAAATGAATGAAATGCGGTATGAGGATTTAATACGTAAATTGCAGGCCTGTATCAAATTTTATGTGAAAATAGTCAAAGAGAAGAAGTGCAAAGTGAATGCTCGATTTTTTTTTTTCCATTATACTATGAATCGAAACATAAAACGTTAAAACGTTCCATATTATATTAGCATATGTGTGATTGATGGATTTCTAATTCGACAGCTGCTTAGGACCGTTTGTTTGAAACAGAGCCGTATGCAGATCGACTGAAAAGGTGATTAACCTAGATATAAAATATTTAAATTTGTAAGAAATACAAATTTTTTAATTTTAAAATATTAAGAATACAGTGTGTGCATATTAAACTATGAAAATAATTAATTAAAGTATAAGTAATTATTTTTATAATATACTAGAATATTAATTTTCTATTGGTTATGTTATATTCCACTTGACAGGTCTTGCAAAATAATTTTTAATGTTATATTTATTTAAAATTTAATATTTCTTTATAATCTTTCATAATTATTAAACGCTTATATATACTAGCAAGAAAATCGTTAATATATAATTATGGTTGGCTTTTTAAAGGATTTTATTACATTAGTCATTTTCTACATGATATGCATATTAAACAGATAAATAAATAAAATTTACATATGTTTTCAAGAGTTACTAAAATAAATAATTCATTAATATTGTAGTTAAGTTAAAAAGGTGTTGAAGTGTGATACTAAACTGACCAACTTTTAAAAGAGGGATTTCCTAATGTGCATTGCCTAGTGCCACAAGATGCCTAAATTCGCCAGTGCATGTAGATTCAAAAAAGAACTCTCATAGTTTTTTTTTTTTTTTAATAATTTCTTTTTCCAGTTTTGGAATTGTGAATGTCTTTTTTGCCAGAACAGACGCCGCGAATTTAGCTTTTAAGAACTTCATAGTTAAGCGTTTTATTTTCTAATCTTTTTAGATCTTGCGCTGTATAGCTCCTAATATTTTCCAACATGAAACTTCATGATTTAAAAATATTAATTTGTATATTACTCTTTACATGAAACATGTTACATGTAAGTACTTATAAAATTCTTGATGATTCTTCGCGATTCCAAGATTGCATTTTTGTAAAATGGAGTCGCCTGAATGAATCAAAAGCAATAAAAATCGACAAGGATTTTGTTGTGATTGAAAAATGTTGTCCGAATTTAAAAGTAAAACGTACAGTGCTTATATAACTGTCCGTTTTCACAACTGACAGCAGTTGATGGATTTAGGTCACATTATGTAATATCTCCTCTCTACCGTCTATTTGAGGCGTTTAACATAGTCATTGAGACCGTGTGTCACGATAACATTGGCCTAGAGTGCATTTAGTTTTTATGCATTCTGGCGCCTTTGAGAAGGCACTATGAGTAATTCTGTCTTCATCTGACACCCGTCGTTCATCAAGGCGTTCGCACCCACGACTGTTACGTCACTTTCCGTCAGCTGGGGTCTTAAAGAAAGGTTGACATTTCAGAGATGGGGTCGCCACAATAGAATATTAATCGCCATTTTTGAAAACAGACATGATTTTTGTAAATTTATTTTAGTGCAATAGTTTCAGTGTAATTAAAGTGACCACTGTACGATCATGATGTTTTTTTTTGGTGATCCGGACATGATAGGAATAATATTACAGTAATCAGCTGATTAACTGAACATTTCTAATATATGATTATTTTTACCGGGTTGCAAAAACATATCTCGCGATGTTCCATTTTTCACTTATAAATAAATAGTTCATATTAAATAAATTAAAAATAAAGTTTAAAGAGGATTATTTATGTAAATAAAATTTCTGAAGATTTGTTCTTCTCAAATTTTGTTATTATAGCTTATAACTAGTTATTCTAATCTGATTAATGTAGATGAAAGTCTGAATTTTTTTGTTCTTATTTTTTATTTATCATTAAAATGCTTAGAATAAAAAATTAACTAAAGTACTAATTTTAATTAAAGAAATTGCCTCAAAAGAATTCTTCCCAACTTTTACCATTCATTTTAATGTGAATAAATCAGTTTAAAGAAAAAAAAAATAATTAAAAAATATATTATTTATGTCTCTTTATATTTCATTCTGATTTTTTTTATATAAATCCACTTTTTTTGTAATAACTGCCAAGTTGTAAGTAGCTCATATTAAATTAATTAGAAATAATAAGAGTAACAGTTTGTTGATTTCCTAATAATTGACGTTTTTTTAAAAAAATGTTTTTTAAACTATTAACCCTTCTGCTAATGAGAACGACTAATTATTAAAAATTTATTATATAAAAATAATTCAAAGCAGTTTGTTACACCAAAATTATGAAATTAAAGCATTTATAAATAAAAATATAAAATTAAAAGGGAGAATTCGACTCAAACCCTTATCAGAGTGATAGAATCTTGGTAAATTGAATTATATACATCCTCCAAATGGGCAAAGATAACATTGCTAAGGATATTGTCCACTTTCTCTTTGATTTTTAAAAGGACGTATACATCCACTAACTTTTTAAAATAAGTTTAATCAGTTTTAGAAAAAGTAGATTTGGGAAGATTATTTGACCATTATTTTCTAGCATCTGGTTTAAAAATCATTTATAAAAAACATCCAAATAAATTTATCTTATTCGGAACATATTCTCTTCACGTAAGTAAAAAATGAAGAGAAAAGCTTTAAAAAAATCGTTATCAAAATGTTAAAAGAAAATCCCTGCTGTTTGACTCTGTGTATTTAATATTTTATTCATGAAAGAGAAAAGTGTTAAATTGTTTTATTTAAAAATACCATCAATGATAAATTTCTGCAGATCCCATAAGTTTGAAGTGTTTAATCAAGATTAAATGCGTTCAAAACAGATAAAATCTATTTAATCAGTGCCTTGGTTTTTTTTTCTATTCGAAGAGTTCTTTCAATGACGAGATGTGAAAAAGAAACTTGAAGTAACAATATTAAATAGATAAAATTAAACTCACAATTCAATTTATATGATGTTCAATGTATAATCCATTAAACAGATGCAATAATATTTATTGTTAATTAAATGAAATTCAGGAAACTTTGATGTAGAACATAAAAATAGCATTAAATATTTGCCAGACACCCCAAATTAGATCGGACAAAAGCAAGTTTTGACCATTAGTTTAGGTGTGAAATGAATGCTCCGGTTTCGATTAAAATGTTTCCATAGTGTCCATTTTTTTCAATCGCTTCGGATGGAGATTGAAAAAAAAATTACTTGAAATAGCTCACGCTACTTTTATTTATAATTTTGAATTATAGAGCAAAATCACCTTATTTTATTGAATGATGCTAGATCACTATGGGAATTCTTTTGATTCCATTTATGTGAGTCATTCATTTGTGTAGGTCTCTGCTACCTGCTTGTGTAGGTCTCTGCTCTGCTTGTGTAGGTCTCTGCTCTGCTTGTGTAGGTCTCTGCTCTGTTATGTGTAGGTCTCTGCTATTGTTTGTGTTAATAGTAATTTAGCTGTTGAGGAAGAGCCTGTAGGCAGATCACTATCTTCTGTTGAATGGAGATAATTTCCGATATGTGAAACATTGTATAACGATAACTATGGGATAGCATCACACAATTATTTATTAATATAATGTGACTATATTAGACTATTCAAAACAAAGTTCCTTATTAGTCGGAACATTCCCTTTTTCGCATATTTGTTATCAGCTTAAAAGAATTATTCCCCAAATCATTCTATTTGTTTAGAGCCCCGGTTTGAGGCCTAAAAATCGGGTTATTTTAATTAAATCTTTTTCTTTATTTGCAATCAATTCAGGCAGGCTTACTGTATTTGGGATAGAAGCACTCATTCCAATCTCTCCAAGGAACATCCAATGAGAATTATGAATTGTTTTGATCTTAGTATTCAGAGATAGTCTTAACAAACTTTTACAGTATATGGAATCTAAGGCTCCTTCGGCGCCATCTTTGCTTTATAATTCATATATTTTTGAGCTTGTTAATGAGTTAAGAATAGTTAAGAATAATTCCGAAAAATTTATCCAGGGACTCAGCGACGTCTGAGGTGGGGTGGGGGTGGGGAGTGATATTTCATCTTTAGTTTTCGGGATACAGGCATTTCTATTACGCCCTTTAAAACCAAATATGAGGAGGGAATGAAAAAAATTACTTTACCTTTCATGTCATTTACCCGTGATAATTTACCAATTAGATCAGAAAACGGATGAATAAAGTGTATGTCGCTATGGTATCCTTTTTATGATGATGTTTAAATTTCTGTCAGGATAGTTTCCAAAAACATTACGAGAATAATTATTTAATTTATTAATCAAGCACAGAAATAAAAATTGATTTTCTCAAAAATTTAATAGGTTCCATAATGATTGCTTACATTTTATTTCACGATAAATAAAACCAGGCTGTTATCTTAAAATAAAGAAAGCATTTAATGAAATAAATCAACACACTCAATAATCAAATGTTTCTTTCATTGGCTCCTATGTTGTTGCATATCAAAACCCTTAAAAGCGTGCAGTGAACTTTACTTGGAACTTAAATATTTGCGGAAGTTGGATGCCAAAAAGTTACGCTATCTTATCTAACGGAAATTAAACAATAATTTGTTTGTTTATGCAGCAATGCTTGTCTTTACGGAGCATAGCTGATGGAAAACATTATTTAGGAAGGAAATGACAGACACAAGTTAATCTTGTCAGTTTTCGTGCAAAAAATAACTTCTGTGAACTTGAAAAGTTCCAATTGCTGTGATTTCTGAATCTTTTCAGAACTAGATTGATTCTTCCGGTATGGAAGATTTAATTTCTGTTTGGTAGAAATAAAATTGTGACCAATCGAATTAGTTTTGCAATTCTGGAAACATAAGGTTTCGCTTACTCGGTGGAGAAAGGCACTTACTTCGGTTAGATATCTTATTAGACATAAACCTACAAAACATAAAAATAAAGATAATAAACCTAAGAATTAAAGATAAAGAAATATAGTTAATCGTGCGTAGATAGTATATTTTTATAGGTCATTTTGTAGGGTGTTCCAAAATATGTACACACACTTCAAATAGCTGTTACACACGTAACTAATAACATAATAAAAATTTTATGGCTGAAGGCAATTAATATATGTGGAGGAAGGGCTTATCTTAGTGGGACGCTGGTGAATAGAATGACATATGCCTAGGGAGAAGTAATAAAAAATTCATTCCTCACATACCAGATCTCACTCCTCTAGATTTCTTCTTGAGAGGGCACTTGAAAAATAATATTTATATTTAGAGAAATTAGATACAATTGGCATGTTGAGAATAGCCTTTGAAAATGAATGTGCCTAAATCCCATCATGAGCTTGGTAATTTTGGCGATTCCATTAGTTAGCAGTATCAAAAACACCTGAAAAATAATACTGACTTTCGAACACTTCTAATAATTGGACATATTCTACATTTGTATAAATTAATTAGAATTATAAAACGCTATTAAATTTTTATGTAATAATTATTCAAGGGAGTTTTTTTTTGGGGGGGGGAAGGATATTCTATATATTTTTTCACCTCGCCCATTACTAATTTTGTTTAATTTTTCTTTTTCCGATAAGGGTTTGAAAAGTAAATCACAACCTTCTCAAAATATATATCCTTTTACTTTGTTATCTCATTTTATTCGTTGATAAAAATAAAAAAAGACGCCAATTTTTATGAATTGAAGAAAATCTGAGTTGAGCTTTAAATTGGTTATACAATCAGTTTTATTTCAACTGTTCAGGCACATTTTGTTTGGCCCTTCCTGATAATATATGGTGAACAAGTAGCTTCCGTTCCTCTGAAGAATGAAACCAAACAATTGTTTCATCATTTAACTGGGAAATAATGCTTAAATGAATGCTTGAATAAAGGATGATGGTAATCGCTTAATCCAATTAAAATTGATTTAAAATATTATTTGTCGTAAATATTATAGTCTAAATAATCTTGTTCTGGATATTGAAACAGTTATGTAAAGCGGATTGAAATTTCATTTAGCAGTATTAATTAGCAAAATTGAATTTCTAATTACTTCTGTATCAGCAGTGAAACAATTGGTTGAGAGAGCCTGGACTGAAGCGCCTGTAATCTCCATTTCTTTGCTCTACCACAAGGAAAGACGCATAGAACAATTTCTAACCTAGAATACAGAGAATCCCCTCAAATCGTAGCTGAAAAGCTACTTTCTAAGAGTTTAGAGATAGATATACATTTCTAATCAGAAAAAAAAACATTCTAAATACCATTAAGCAATAAAAGACAGAAATTGAAATAAATAATGCGACACCATGATAGTGTCTGTCTAAAATATTTCATCTTTAAAACTTTGAACAGTATGTGCTCTGATTAATTAATTTTTTTTTTTTGTCAAAAACCTTCTACGGATATCAGACATCATAGCATTAGAATTATGAAATAAAATGCAATGAGGACATCATGATCCTTAATATATGTTCTTCAAATATGTAGTTCCTTAATATCGTTCTCCTCATGTATACCTTAATCATCCACCATCGTAAATATTTTAAAAAGATTTGATGGACCTGATTTGCTTTATAATTTGAGCAAACTTCGACGATGGCTTCAAAAATTGGCGAAAGTTGGCGACTGTCTAAATATTAGAAAGCAACCTTGTCTGTTTTTCCGTAACCTTCTCCTAGATGGAAAAGTTTCGCCCCTATGAAAATAAAAAGGAAGAAAAAAAAATCTTTTACTGAACTTGAGAAATAATATTTTTCTCTAAGTTGCTTATTTTAGTTGATTAACCACGTTTCCATTTTTAAAAAAACATCCCGGCAACTAGGAGCTTCCGTCTCTAAACATCAGTCATAAGGGAAAAGCGATGATGTACGCCAGGAACTTTTGTTTCCCTCTGAACTTGAATTAAATGGAATCAGGAAGAAGATTTTCAAAAAAGAGGTGTTACGAAAGTTATTAAGATGATTGTATGTGGAAATAACACCACTTGGTTACGTCATCGCATTCTTTTTGGATGCCTACGTGCTGTGTAACATGCTAAAAAATTAACTTTTGTTTGTGTGGCGATTGTTGAGCATTTTTTTTTTTTTTTTTTTTTTTTTTGCACATCTTGACAAAAATCGTCACGAAAATTCAAGGATCGCTATTCCCCAGATGAAAAGTGTGGACTTGGGAAAAACTTTCTTTCAGCAAGTTGCATCATGTCACCAAATTTTAAGTAATTATTTAACAAAATGAAAAATGTTTCAATAAAATAGGGAGTGCCAGGATATTTTATCAGAGATTCGATAATCCTAGCAAAGTTGAAGTGCTTAGCAAATATTTCCTACATTTTTAATTTTTTTTTAAAGCTTTGTGAAATCTTGATTGTGCTAGAATCCATAAAGAAGGATGAGGTATGTCCTATTTATTATTTTACTGACTGAATCAGTGTTATTCAGTGTGGATAGTTATAGACAAAGAAGGAGACGAATCAGAAATATACAAGAAGGGGCAGTCCGGCTTGTTAATGGTAGAAATTCTTATGAAGGTAATGTCGAAGTCTATCATTTAGGGACTTGGGGATCCGTTTGTGACGATGAGTGGGATATAACAGAAGCCAATGTAATCTGCAGGAGCATTGGTTTTTCAAAAGCTGCAAAAGCAACTCAAAATGGTGAATTTGGAAGAGGCAGAAGTAAGTTGTTAAATATTTTTTTTTCATAAAAAATGTGAATATCAATTTTCATTCCTTTTTCCTTTTGAGATCCGGATAGAAATTCGTACATTTTTTTTTTGTTTTGTTTTTTGCAATTATATATGATTTCCTTTCTTTGTTTGATTTTCCCATATTAGTCATTTAATAATACTTTGGGAATATTTTAAGCTTAATTGTTATCCATCTGCGCATAATTTTGTTCAAAATATTTCAAATATTTATATTATTAATTGTACATAGCATCAGTCTAATGCCTAACATTTATTTGTCGTTAACACTTATTTCGAATAATTTTGAATAATTCAATACTTGTTTGATAAAATTAATAAATGACTACGTTTTGTCTCTAAGAAGAAACTAATTTCAATAAAGAAAATTTTATCAAACAAATAATGGTTTTAATTCATTAGTTTTAACTGAAAAAAACTAAACATTAGCATTTTAAAGTATTTTCCTGTAATTTTTACATTTCTATTTATGGATTTGCAAATTTTTTAATCTTTGTTAATATCAAATATTTAACATCTGCTTGGATTTTGTTTTTCCTTTTGTTATTAATTGCTATTTTGAAATGTATGCAAACAATCAGGTATAATAACTTGAATGTCTGTTTTTGCACAAATGACATTTAAAAATATGTAGATATTTTTAAAAAAATCCTATAGCACTCAACTACTGATAAAAATATTTGCTAATGATATTGCAAAGATATATTTTTCTACGACTAGCTGCACAATAATGCATGTTACATCAATCTTATTAGAATAATTTCACTATTCAATCTCAATTTAGTCTGTTTAATAATCTAAAAATTAATTTTAAGTAGTTCTTAGTATTATTAATCAATTAATAATACTATTATCAACTTATTACATTTTTAACTTGAAAAATAATTTTTTTATCAAAAAATGTTAATTTAACAAATTTTTAATTAAACAATTAAATTGATAATTTAATTGATTGAATTAATTAAGAAAGGAGCAAAAGTAATTTTTTGTTATTTTTCTGCATTCTTATTTCAATTTACACATTAATACATTTTTAATATACTTATGCGGATCTTAGCAATATATCTATCTCATAAGGTAAATGCACATAAATGGCGTTAAAAATTAAAAAATTAAAAAAATGATTTTAGAAGAATAGAAAATTTTAAAGGACAATAGTAGATGAAATTAATTTCACTTGTTTTCTTTCAATAATTCATCTCAAATATATAATATTTTATAGGAATTCTCACACTTTTTTATTTTTTTTACATTTTGCTGGCTATGCAGATATGCAGGTTTAGTAGTCTCTAATTTTGTATGTTTTTTGCCATGTAAAAATAAATGTAATTTAAAAACAGCAAAGTATTTAAAAATTAGTAATGATCATTGGAAACAGTTGCATAAAGAATAGTTTTCTCTGAATAATTAACATATTTCATTTTGAAAGAAGACCCACTTTCTGCTTTATTTTATTATGCAATCTTTTGATTATTTAACGATAGAGGTATTATAAGAATTTTACACAACATTTTATTGAAATTTAAATTATTATTTTATCTAGCTTAATTGTAATTATTTCATAAATATGTGGATATTTTTAAATCAACCAACTATTATCATTAGTAAATAATCTTTGAGAATGCATTCGTAAAAAACTATTTTATGAATTTCTAAATAAATTGATCAAGGTTCTATTCTTACCCTTTTTAAACTATTTATTTTGAAATGAATGTAATGCAGTTTCGTAAAGAAGCGTTTTATTATTATAGATTAAGTTGTTATATTTTTCGCTTTAAAAAATAACCCGATTGTCTATATGTTTTTTTAATTTTCAAAAGTCTATTTTTACTCTTTTTTTATTGCAATACAAATATAAATGTATATACATATATTCTAATAATTAATTGCTTTCTAACATTTTTTCCTGTGATAAATTTATTGCGATTTCAAAAGGATATTTTTATATATAAATAACTGAAAAGTTAAATTTATTTTGGCAGAAACTCCATTTTATAGATATTAGATTTAACTTTTACTCTTCGTTTCATTGTATCATTATTTATCGTAATTAATATATTTAAACAATTAATCAATTGTTCAACAAATCTCAACTATTTTACTTCTGATCAATTTTCTGTGCATAGTGTTCAATAATTGATTTTTGTAATATGTTTGTGAAGGCTGTAATGAAAACAATCTAAAGAAATGAAGATAAAACAGTAGGAAACCGAAAGAATGTGTATTTACACAGCTGCATGTAGAAATCGGCTAAAAGCTGATCGTGCTTTTGAGGAATGCGTTGTTGGAGTTTTACGTCAAATGAAAAAAAAAATTAATAATATCAGTGGCAATATTTGTTTATATCTTTCATTATAAAGAAATGAAAATCGATAAAAAGAAGAATAAAGAATATCGTATGGAACTTTTAATACTTCATTGAAGTATTAAAAGTCTAGTATAAAGTCGAAGTATAAAAATTTAATCATATTAGTAACATTTAAAATGTGCGAGTTGATTTAAATAATTGTTATTTTTTTATTTTATAATAATAATTTGGAATTAAAGCCATATATTTGGCAAAGGAATTTAAGATTGAAATTTCTGAACATAATATTTTAGAGATGATAAATAATTGAATGTTTTGAACCAAGTAAAATGTTTTGAAAAAATAAACTTTTACCTGATTGTTTTACATGAACTAAAACCAAATAGCTTCATTTCAGTCAAGAATATGATACATACATACAGTATGAAATACAGATACATACAGTATGAAATACAAATACATGCAGTATGAAATGGAACAAATATATCATATTCAGGCTGATCAATTCAAAGTTTGTCAGTTTGTATATTATATATAATATTCAGAGTACTGTGACTGAATGCAAAATACTTCTCAAATATTGATTTATGTTCCTTTCTATCCTATTGATATAATTTGAAATATATTTTAAGTAAGAATGGCATAAATTTTTTTAATTAAAAAAATGAATCTCTATAATTGGAAGCAATATAATAAAAATAATAATATACAATTAAAAAAGCATTTATTTATTTATATATATAATATTTACATTCATAAACGAAAGCATTTATATAGATGAAAAATTACTCAAATGCGTTTTTCATTTAATTTTTTATTATATGTTCAGTTTTATTTGTTGTATTTTGAGTTTAGTGAAAGATTTGTTCGGCATATATAATTTGAAACAGGATTATAAAAACAGGAAACATAGAATTGTCACTGGAAGGATTACTTTTCTCATTTTCAAATGCATATAAGATGTTTTATACTTAAAATAAGTTAAAAAATTTTGTAAACTGTAAAAATGTTTACTTCCATTAATTGATAATGAATTGAGAACTTAAAATTTAAAGCCAAAAAACTTATTCCGGTTGCAAACTGCATTTCGTAAGTAACCTTGAATCTCAGAAACGGAAGAAGGAAAGGAAGGCTGCAGTAAGGTTCCCTCCCTTCATTTGAGAGAGAGCAGCATTTGATGACCTTGAAGTGAGTGGTGTCAATTTATTGACAATCGCTGAGATATGAGCGGTACTTCTTATGCTTTTAATGCCTTCAAAAACCTTTTATAATAACCAAAAAATTTTCGATTGAACTTAGCTTAATATTATTTAAAAGACAGAATGCAGGACTTTAGAACGCTGTAGAAACCACTTTCATTCAGTAATAATAATCATTTCAGAAGTTATTGGCACAAAAGTGATTAAAAAGACCTTGATTAATTAATTTAATTACTGAAAATTAATTTTATTTACTGAAATAATCAAAATTAAAATTCTTTGGAAAGTGACTGCTAAGTACACATATACAGCATCCAATGTATACCTACACTACATTTACTAGCTTTAAGTACAACGGTTGTTTTGTTGGTCACAACAAGCTTTCTTCTTTACTATTTTAAAAAATAAAAAAAAAAATCGAAATATCTTGCATTATTTATAATCCGATGAATGATTTCGTTGAACTCTATTTCTGGTACTTGGCAGTTTAATCAATGTTAGGTTACCATGTCAAGCCTTCTAGATTGATGTTAAAATTATTAATTCAACTGCTTTAATTCCTTTTCATTCAAAAAAGTGAAAATAATTATAAAGAGAAACTAATTAATATATTTGTCTTCCTACATTTTTCATTAACTGATACTTGGCGCCTTTTTTTTCCGGTGGGAAAATATAGTTTATAAAGTTTACATTTAAATGTAAAATGGTGAATATCACTGATTCTGTATTCAATATGAGATATTTTGCCTTTCCTAAAAGTGAACAACTATTCGCTTTCCTAAATTCTTCCAGACACGGAAATAATTTCATATTCGAGTTTTCAAATGCTTCCAGGCTTGACAGATTGTAAAGCTCAGCTGACGACTTTACTGAATTTCATTTAAAAAAAAAGAAATATTAGGTATTATTATTAATTTATTCTTATTTTAATAATCTTGATACTCTGTTTTCAAAAAGAAAAAAAAAGTTGTTTATAGAAAAATTAGATTAATCAGATATTTCAAAATGTGTTTGAAAGCTTACCCTTTAACCTCGTCTGTCGTCAGTAAGAGATTTAGTAATTCTGCCTTACATTCCGATGATCGTCAGTCGACGATTTATGTTTATTATTACATAAGGAGGCGCCAATATATGTATAGATATTCTCCATTAATGTTATAATTTTATATACTACTACTTTAAAATTGACTTTTTCATTTTTTTTCTTGTGTTTGGCGTTATAGACGTATATAGTTTTATTC
>JAPMOR010091240.1:236952-326536 GCA_026543865.1 Argiope aurantia | reverse complement strand
TTATGCTTTTAAGACTAATTAAGTAAGTTGAAACTGAATCCTTTGCAAAATGATGTTTTTTTAATTAGTAGAGATACCGGTAAATCAAGTCTGTCTTAGTTCGCCATTGATTTTCTTAGCTCATTTTCCATATAAGACAAAGTAAATACAATTGATAAAGTAAAAATAATTACAAAGTAAAAACAATTGACAAAATAAAAATGGTGTTAACCAGTACTTTGGCACAAATGGCATTGGTGTCATTCTAAAAAGGAATACCGTGAACTTTTAGTAATCTCAATTTACTAAACTTTAATAATTCGGAAAATCACGAATTAAAATAAATTCTGTGTCTCGCCAACGAATTGCCATGATTGTGGATCTAGTGTACATCTATCAGTGTCAAACGCTCTCACAATGATGTGGTGTGGAAATTTAAAGGTGAGATGTAGGCTAAGTTCTCGTCCTTACCATCTGATCATTATTCAGAATTACAAAGTCTATCCCAAAATAGTTCTCGCGTGTTTTCAAAATAGAATATAAATTAAAAAGCCAACTCAAAATCTAAAGGACATCACTTATGTAAGAAAGAAAGTAGAATAATGAATTTGAAATCTATTAACGATTTCAAATTCATATAATATTTTTAACTTTATTCTAATCTTAATTTCATTTCTGTCTATAAGCGTTATAAGCTTTATTATAGGATGGATATTCTCCCTGTGATGCAATCACAAATAAATGCAAATGCTTATTTTTATTTGAGCAGGTGATAATTAAAAAATCCCACTGCACAGAAGGAGAATGTTTACCATGTTTACTCTTTTTGTTTACCATTATTTAAGAATAGTGAAACTGAATGAATATTTTTTTGATGGCACATCTTTATATAGATTTGCTTAAGGATGTGAAAGACTACACAGGCTTGATTTCAGTAATAAATTAATTTGGATGGTATGAATAAATGAATGCTCATTAATTCTTCCTGAATTGTCTGTCTTGAACTCAACTATTTGATTACTAAAATCCCAACTGTACTAATATTTAAATTGAGAGAGACGAATTTATAATATAAGCCTTTGTAAATATTTTTAAATAACCCATTAAAGCGTGAAATAACTCGAAATTTTAAATCGCTGACAATACCAGAGGAAAACAACAACAACTATAATAAGCTGGTTAAAATTACTTCTAGGATGTTTCTATGACATTTACGCGGCGGAAATCGAGTAAGTTTTTATATGCTTTTCATTTAGAACTTAAATGGCCTTGTTTTATAATATTTTCATCCTGTACAGTCCTCTTAACCGCAGCTATAAAAATAGAAAAGAAAAGAAAGAAAAAGAAAAAAGAAAGTTCGCAGCGCGCAGACACAGATGGTATAAAAATTTATTTACTTCGTTAAAATTCTCCTTTTTTCTTCTTTTTTCTTTCCTCGCATACTTTCGCTAATTACGGCCTTCATCTAATTAATGATTAGATGCAGTAATTCTGAAGATAATGTTGCTTCGCACATTTTTAATCTGCAAGAAATTTCATTATAACGTATTTGAGAAATCAACCAAAATAATGATAAGTGCTGGTTTTTTTCCCTTCTTTTTCTTTCATTGTTTCTAAAATATGTGAGGATTTCCCAAAGTCGAACTGTTTTACTTTCTATTTCATTATTTAAAATGGCCCTAAAAGAAACTTAATTAATTCGTTTTTTTTTTCAAAGAAAGTAGGTATATAATAAATGTGCAAGAAGATATGCCTTATTTATTTTCTATAAACGTTTACAGAAAATAAATATTCGACACTTTAGACATTAATTATGCTCTTCACTTTCTTTCATAAATTTCTTAGATTTTGTTACAATAAATTTATTTAGTGTAAAAAGAAGTTTGTTTTCTACGTAGTACAAAAAGTTAAGGCAAATAAAGCGTCAAAATGCTTATCAGTGACAATATTCGGAATTTTGATAACGGTATAGATATATAATTCTACTCATTAGCTAAAGAACGAATGAGCTGGGAGTTCTTCTGTTAATAAAAGGTAAAGGTTATATGAAAAAAAATGCGGAAAGATTTATCTTACGAGTAAAATGATTTTTTTAGCTGTCAATATCAGTACTTTTCTGCTCCTTCTTCAAATGCCACCCTGCACTTTTGACACGTAGACGCATCCTTTCTTGCTATTTGGTATTTCTTAATTCTTCCATATAAAGACAGATCGTGCCCCAACCTGGATCTCAACAGCCGTTTAAATTGCCGAAAGTATAATTTTTTCTTTAGTATCGAAATGAACTAGAAATCGCACGAAACGAGGTCTGAACTATAATGTAGTTCCAATTTTTATAATCAAAACTTGCTCTTTTTTTGGTTTACTCGCTGCTCTCATCTTGTGAAATAATATATATATATTTTTTCAAATCATATTTGACCACATTCTATATATTTTGAGTCCAGGAAACAGTTTAGAATTTCCTCTCTTTGAGGATAATCAATTGGAGCCGGTTGGTATAGTAAGAATAACAGTTTGGCTGAAATTTCGGTTTTGGTCCGTGAGGACGGCTCCACTACGGTTCTGTGTGTCTCACTTCTTGGAGCTCGAGTTGAGCATTCAGTTAACTCGAATGCTTAGCGTTGGCGTTGTTAACTTTATCATTTTTCTAATTATAACATGAAAAATTTATAGTTTAAAAATCGAAACTCATTATTTGCGCGGATGTTGAGCATAGTCCAGTGAAAATAAAACACATTTGGAGCCTTATGTTTACATAACAAGTTGATTACACGTCTACATTATCTCATGTTCATCTAGTGGCGTTTGGTGGAATACCTCATTGGCAGTTGATTTAGATCAACCTACCTATAAAACAAATGAAACCTTGAGCGTGTCATCGCGATGTTACTTTTAAAGAATGACAAATGTAATATTTTCCCGTGAATGTCAGCATTCTCATATTCGCTTGGTGCGTCTCCGCGATATTTGATAAGTATCGTTATGTCTCACTTATTCCGGGAATTATCGATATTCATGCATTAAATGTGAATGTTGAATAAAAATATTTTTGTTATGTTAAATCAGAACTGAAACTTTTTTTTATCATACTTTAATATCAAACCATATCACATCAAAAAATTAAAATTAAAAAGCTTTAGAAAGCTCCAACTAACCGTGCTTGGTACTATTAGAAGCCCTGGAGGTTCTTTTCAATTCAAGAGCAAACTTATCAGAAAACAGTAGACGACCCTCACAATTTATTAATGAGTGCACTGATTCACTTATCTTCCAAGAAAGACTGGAAGCTCTTTCCGGAATGTCACTAGTATAATGCTGACCAAGTATCTCCATTCCATACTCTTGATTGTTTACCAAAAACAAAATTTTAAAACTTCAAATCTTATTCCTAGACTTTTTGGAGGTTTCTGTATTCATGGAAATGATCTAGTAAATCTATACTATCTGCAATTAATAATAACAACGTAACACAATATCTTAAATAGCAAATACGTGTAAATAATTTATTGATACTAAAAAGAACAGTACATTCCGAATAAGAAAAGAAAATAATATCAGTAATAAATTAACACAAAGATTATGTGATTAGTGTCATACAACCTTATTTATTGCCACAACTTAAAACGTCTTATTTGCTTCTCTGACTGTGTCTTCTCAGCTTCTTATTTCGCTTTTCACTAGAACTTATCCGTGCTTATCGACAAATATTTGCGGTGGTTCGAATGTGTAAGAATGTAATCAAATAGTCAATCCTTAATTGATCTATTTAACCTTTGGTGGCATTCTCCTGAAGAATTGTGACATTCTCTAATTTCGGTTTTGTGCAGTAACAGCTATAGTAATTGCTAATGAGTGAGTTTGATGTTAATAAGCAATCAATAGGATGGCAAATTTTATGAATTTACGACTTTAAAAAGTGCAGAAAAGATACTTTCCTGCTTCTCCATAGAAATTTCCATTTTCGAATGATATTTGAAATTTCGTGTAGCCATGATCTAAGGATTAAATGCTTAATGTATGCATAAATTATGTTATACATAAATTACGAAGTATAATAAAGTTGAAGTTGGTTCCAATTAAAAAAAATGAATAATTCTAAATAATTTCCAGAAAAAATATGGATGGACAATTTATATTGCGAAGGTCATGAGAAGCGTTTGCAAGATTGTAGATTTGATGGATGGGGTAGCCACGACTGTTCAGCTTCAGAAGCAGCAGGTGTGGTCTGTGAATCCAAAAACGCTACCAAGTTCGAAAGCCTCGTAGCCAAGAAATCGCTCGTTGTCAGGTCAGCACTGAAAGTAAGTTTTTTTTAAATGTTTTCTGTCTGATTCTGTAAGAAGCATATAAAATTCTAAATTTAATTTAACAACTCTAAGGCTTAAAAGATTTTTCATACGCTAAAGCACTAATACGCTTCAATTAAAAATCATGAAATCGGAAGGCATTTAAAATGATCCAAAAAGCAAACTAAACAAAAATTAGCAATGTATTTGTAAAATTTCACTTCATTCTATATTATCATGTCCATGTATTAATATGGGAGAGATGTAGGGTGTTTTTTCTTATGGACAGCCAATAACCCCGTCACCACTGAATGCAGTATTGATATATATGTAGAATACTATTTACCCAGGGGCTGATTTAGGTATTTTGCTGCCTTTGATAATGTTTATTATAAGACCTCTTTTTTAATAGCTAGTCTGTTTTGTGCAATATTTCAATGCATATTTAACTTAATCATCAAGCTAATAGTTTATTATAAATTTATTTCAGAAAAATTAATCAAAATTTCTAATTAATGGTTTCCTTACTTACATATCAAAGCATTTAATTTTTACAAATTTATTATTAAAAAAATTATAAATTTCAAACAAATATCATAAACATTTTTTATTTTAGAGAGTCAAGTGGAATAAAGCATAAACAGCTAAATTAATAATTAATATTCCTGTTTATTATAAATAAATAATTAATTATTCTTAATTTAATAAGGATTTTAATAATTTAATATAAACACATTTTGCTCTTCCAATATTTATAATTCCTAGAATGTATAGCTTTTACAATTAATTTGGAAATTAAGAAATGCACTTTTAATCGACTTACCTGTGGCCCTAGGCAGCTGTCTAATCTGTCTATTCGGAAATCCACCATTATTATCAACAAGTGAGTTTATATTAAAAATAAAGATGAAGATTCCCTATCATAGAGTATTAGAAAAAGTCAATTTAGCAGCAGAGAGTAGTGAGCTGTATTAAGCATATTTTTACGTAGACAAACTCAAAAAAATTCTCTACAGTATCAAAATGTAAAAAATAAAATAAAAAAAAAGTCTTGAATATGCCACTTTTGTTCTTATTTATTTATATAAATTGCAAAACAAGCAGAAACAATCAAATAAACGAATTTCTGAAGCGAATTTGACTTAAAAAACTTTATAAACAAATTATTTAACTTATTTGTATTATGAAACCACTTTAAATATATACTATTTGTCATGAATTCTTGATATGATCATAATTTGGCTTTCTAAAGCCTTCCCAACTATACGTATTTCTAGAATAGAAATTTTCTTTTTAAGATTAACTATAGTAAATATGTGACCCGATATAAGGCTGAGAACGAACTGCAAAAGTGATATCTGTGCCATCTGAAAAAGAAAATGGGCGAAACAATACTACGACACAACCCATACAGTAAATTTTACTCTATAGAAAATAAATTAATTTTCATAAAATTTACTATAACCCAGTTTTTTATTGAAAAATATACTTTATTGGAATCTAGTAGCTAATATTGAACCACTAATTTCTCATCCTCGTACTCCAGCGGCCTAGAAGTTGTAACTTTAAGGAATATGATTCAATTACATGGAATAAGAAATTAATAAATTTAGTTTAGCTTAGATTAAAGTCTTATTTTGAAGTTACATGATTGCTTTAATAGGGTGTTACTAGTAATTCTTAACCACAGTCAGATGAGGAGAATGAAACCTGAAACAGTACCTCGTTCATCCTTCTTGACCATACCAATGTCAAGACGTTTGTTCCTTAACTGTAAATTCAGCGTGAACCAGATTCATATACACTATGGGATCGAGTTTCAAACCTATGATCTTTCGATAACAAAGACACAACTTCACTACCAGGACAGTGCGCCCCTATCCATTAAGAAATCTGTGAGGGTTTAACACCTATTTTCAGGGCTTAAACACTTTTATGCAGATTGGATCAGTGTAGATCTTTTACATGAGTAGGAAACATTTACGATGGAATGTGAATTTAAGACATACAAATATAGCGTAAAGGAATTCAAATACAATATCATGAATACGAATAGTGAGTGTAAAATTTTTTCTCCCACGAAACAGGAAACTGATACCTTATCAGGTGGCAGTAGAAAAGATTAAAACATCTTCCTTAGCTACCTTATTTAAAATAGAGAAGTTATGACTTGCTCACAAAACTAAAAATACGATGATGGGAGACCAGTTTTTCTGACACTTCTATTCTATGAGAACTCCATCATTATTCTCAACAAGAACTATCCTACTAATTCCACTCTATTTATCTCACACATTTCGCAAAAGATGTAAAATATGTGCTGTGGCATTCTAGAAAATAACATTTTTTTCCATATATTATGGTTTTATTTACAAATCATTTGCAATGATAATATTTATTTAATTATCCCTGTAAGAAATTTTTTGTCCTTATTTTACAGTTAGGAAAGACCCAAAATATCGAAGTTCGACTAGTGGGTGGTAGATACCAAAATGAAGGAAGAGTTGAAGTAAGGATTGGTAAGAGTGATTGGGGTCTTGTATGCGGTGACGGATGGAGTCTTTTGGAAGCAAATGTGATTTGTCAACAATTACAAAGAGGTTATGGACAAGCGGCTGTACAGGTAAGTTGATGTGGCCTATAAAAATATTTTATTTTATTTAAAACCGATTTCTTAGATTATTGGGACTAACTTCGCAATTTTTAATCGGCATTTCCTATTATACTATTTAATGCGATTCTAATTGCTACTGTCAACTTTCTCGTATATGAAATATACCCTGAGAAAATATTCTAATCGTCAAAAAATTTACCTCAAAATTTTGATAATCTTCATGTTTTAGGCTTATCGATTCCTTACAGCACAATTTTTTAATTATGTCTGTCTGTCTATCTGTAGCTGTGTCTGTGAACACGACATTGAGCTAAAGAGATGAAATTTGGTATGGGGCACTAGTGCCAACTTTGTGTATTTTTGTCAAATTTTGAATATCTTTTGAAGCGAAATCTGTGTACCCTGTCTATCCCTGTCCGTGTGAATGCATTGACTCAAAATTTAAAGAGAATAAGAGAATTTAATATATGAAATTTGGCACATAATAGGTAAATGTGTTAAATATTAGAAATAGGTAAATGTGTTAAATATTAGATCAAATTCATCCACAGGTGACCTTATGTCAACTTTTTTATTCCTATGTATGTGAGCGCGTGAACTAAAAAATAAAACGACTTAGATAAATGAAATTTGATATGCCGATTTGTAATCAAAATTATATATCTGTATCGGAATTTAGGCTCAGTTGGTTAAAAATAAGAAGTTCAAAATTCAGATTCAATCCCCCCCATTATATTAAGAAGCCCAAAACGCTGAATATTGGGTATGGTGGAGAGAGAGGAATGCTCTTTTTGATTTTCTGTAAATTTAGAATGTTTGCTATCCCCTTCCTCAACCCCCTGACCAGAATAAGTCTTCTAGAAGCCCTTAGGACCAAATATTTTTTATCGATTTTAATTTATTCTTGACGTAAGGATTTTAATCAACAAATGCTACAAACTGATATAGCAAAACTCTTAATTGAAAAATAAGAGTTTTGCTATATCTGAAACGTTGGTTTCAGTATATCGCGAATAAAAAATTGCAGAACTGAAATTTAAGGAAAACGAGTGTGAAATTCATACAATGAGGAAAATACGATTTTCCTGAATGTAGGAATTTCTCATTCATTCCGGAAATGCACACTTTTCTTAGGATAACCGAATGGAAGTTATATTTTCTAAGTATGTAGAAAAGTCTATGGGAGCATTCTTTCTCTTAAAATCCCTCCCAGGACCCTTAAACTGAGTATGATGAATACAATACGGCTGGGACGATTTGCGTGAAACTTGGAGAGTCGAATAAAATAATGCAACCCTAGTCCAATACCTCAGGGTAAGATGGAAATAAATGCTTTAAATACCTGAAACAAATAGATCGATTAAATTTTTATAATAAATACTTTTTGATGATAATTATCCCTAGGACAGGTAGAGATGTTTGTTCAATACGACTGGAACAATTATGATAAAATTTAGTAAATGTTTTTTATTCTTTAACAAATCAGCAATACAACTGCAAAGGCATCATAACTTCAACCTACTTAGGTAGATTAGAGTTAGTCATTGAATACTAATTAGCATGAAATTTTTATGTGCAAAATTCTTGAAAAGAAAAATGCCCCCAAATGACCTAACAATGTGAAAACTATACATGAAATGTTGTATACAGTAAAATCATATAAAAGCGAATTGTCATATTTAAAAACCACAATTTTAACAATGCTCCAAAGTTAAAATAATCTTTATAAATATTATATAATTAAATAATAATCAGAAATTAGGTAAAGACATTTCACAAATAACTATCGCAAACTAAATCACGCTCAAAAATTACACAAAATTTGATATTTAGAGGAACATTTCATCGAATGAAACGAGAAAGAATAGATATTCACAAAAATAATTATTATAATTTTTTTCTAAACTTTTTTCAGAGTTCGTACTTCGGGGGACATCATAAAAATATTTCTATCAGTGGAATTAAATGCACAGGGCGAGAAAAGAATTTATCCGCATGCTCTTATGTATCATTTGGAGATGATGTCTCTTGCCCTGGTCCTGATGATAATATTGCTGGAGTCATCTGCGCCAAAGGTAAAACCTCTTTAGTGCTCGTCTGAGCTTATCTTAGTCATATTATCTTTTAACATATGAAATTAAAATTTATTTATATTTGAATTGATATGAATGTATATAATAGGAAAAAGAAGTTAAATCTTGCTTGTTTTATTTATATTCCTTCTATCTCTTTAATCAGGCAATTTCTATATTTCAATTATATCAAGTGAAAATGCAAGCAAGATTTTGGTATGATCATTTTTAATGGAAATTAAAAATGCGCATCTTACTCTTGCGAAAAAGATCTCACAATTCATGATAAAACTTGGTTTAAATGCTTAAACAAAATATTTTGTTGGGTCTACGAAGAGAATTCACATGCGAATTTTCTATGCAAATCTAAAACAAAACTCGGAAGAAAATTGACAAAAATGAAGGAAGAATCAGAAAAAAAAATGTAGAAATACCTCCCAAAAATTAGTTCTATATTAATTACGCAGGATATATATAAAACAATTGATGCTGCCTCAGAATGTGTAAGTCTGTGGAACTACAGTTGTTTCACGACATGAGACACATAATCGAAAACAAGCTTTAAAATGTTTTCAGTTTTTTCTGGCAGAAACTGCAAATCATTTACCTATCTGAAAAAAGTCATAATTTATTTGAAATATTACGATGGCGCTTTATTGTATAAATAGAAGCGGGAGAGAATAAATCCTATTAGCAAGATGGCTGGATATGAAACTTTTTTCTAATTTATATATTGCGAACTGCATTTTTAAGGACAGATCTAACTTCTAGAAGGTATAGCCGAAGTAAACCTACAAGTGTCGCTGGTGATCATTATTTGTAATTAATTTCAAGGAGGCACAAAACCGCTACATCAGCAACTTTAAGGCTGATGTCTAGATCAACTGTGTGCAGAAAGTTCCACGAATTAGAGTTGTAGCAAAACCTCCAGCTAAACGTGTACTCCGCATACTACGCTAATGAGATGAAAGGTTCGATGAATGCACACATCAATCACTTGGAGTGCAAGTTAATGGAAGTCTGTATATTTTATCGATGAGTCCAGAATTTGTTTGCAAAGTAAATCGAAGTGTTGGTCTGACGGGAGTTAGGGACCCGTTATTATTTCAATCATATCCATGAAAAACTTTCATTTGGTTATCTATTTGCATGATTGCAATGACTTGCATTTCATCTCAAGAGACATAAATGTCTAATTATATAGAGAAGACATTCTTGATTCTAGTAAATGTCTTCACACAAGAGCATTGCATTTGCCTCAGGACGAAGATGAAGGGTGAAGAAGTGCATTACACTTTTTCATCCTACCAGATGATAATGCTAGACAATACAGAATATAGTTAATGAAAAATTACCTTTCTGAGAAACTATATATAGGTTATACAGAATATAGGTTGGCCAGTACTATCTCAGGGCTTGAATCTGATTGAACATGTTTGGGATGCTCTAATGAGAAGAATTATTGCATTATCCTGTCCTCTGAAACCTTTCAAGATTTTCGAACTATTTGACATAAAAATAAACTTTGATAATTAACTGAGTTAATATGCACCATCACTTTGAGCATGGAATATCGCTGCCGTGCATATACAGCTGTTAGGAGTGATCATAGTTCATCCTGAAACTGATCATACTTTGAATTCGGGTACGATTCCTTTTGCACATTTCTGTTTTAGGCATTTTCGATAAAAGAAAGCCTAATGTCTTTTTTTCGTTCCAGATTTATGAAGAAATGCTTGATTAATGCTTTTACAAAATTTTATTGAATTCCAACGCATAGAAATGGCAGAGTAACGTATTTTATGGTTTTACCTTAATTTTTGGAAACCAGAGTTATTTCAGCATTGAACAGCTATTTTTGCAAGAATTTTTATCAAGTGTATAATTTTCCATTTTTTAAATCAAGCTATAATATGGCACGGAAGTATAAAGTGTGATAAATTGTGAATATTTTTAAGACTTTTTTTTCTTCATGTTTAGGCTTATAGTTGAATATGCAGCTGAAGACTGTTGAGCCTCAAGGACTCAATATATCAGAGTGGCTAAAAAATATACGTGTTAAGAAATTTTCTTGACAAATGATAAGATAGTTTTTAAAGATAATTTTATTAATTATCATAGTTTTTACTCATTGATGTCAAGGAAATTTCTTTCAATTAAAAAATAAAATATATATATATTCAACTTTGTGGAAATGTTGATTCTACATACAACAAATCCAACTGATTTGTAGAAGGTAGAACTAGAGACTAATATTATAATTTTACTTGCAATTCTGGGATGAAAAAGATAAATATTTAAATTGTACAGAGGTATTTTTTTTAATAATTTCAGAATTACCTGATTTGGTGCCTGATGAAATTGAAATTGAGAGATCAGCATACCTTGAAGACAGACAACTTCTGTTTCTTCAGTGTGCAATGGAAGAAAATTGTCTTGCATCAGAAGCATACAAGTTAGATAAAAACGATTATGGTAAAATGCTTCATCATTTTTCTCAATTACTAAAACTGTAATAACTTACGATACTGCAAAATCTGATGTGTTGAGAAAAACAGTTGCATTTCGGTCAGTAAAAATAAGCATAGTAATTGATTTGAATGTTGCGTACATTTTTATTAACTCGACACTTTTGAAAACCAAATGATTTTCTCATCATATTGATATCATAAATGTCAACCAATTTTAATTTATTTATATAATTCATTTCATTTGATTAACTGAAAGTTTTAAGTTCTAAAAAAAAAAAAAAAAACAGGAATTGAAAGGAAATACAATGTGAAACAGAACATAGGATATGTATAAGTAATTTAACTAAGTTTTGATGCATAAATAGAAGAAAGTTGTATTGCATTCAATGAAATCAATGAGTTATGTGTTTGTACTCAACTGCCCGAAAGTGTATGACACTCTAAAAAATATGTTTAATGGCGATTATCTTTCATTTTAATCCTATATTAAAATTACGAAAATTACAGATTGTTAATTTTATGCACATATTTAACTGACTATTTAATGGCACTCTTTAATCTTTTAAAATTAGTTAAAATAGTTTTTAGTAAATTAATTCTTCTTTATGGGAGGGGTATCGAACTATCATGCCCCAGTCTTCACTTAAATATCATTTGGAAAAAAAATCGAACAAATTTGTCTTATTCAGAATCTATTTTCTTCGCTTGCAAAAGAAATGAAGGGAAAAAGATTTTTAAAAATTCGTAGTCAAAGCGTTACGCTAATTAAAATAGGGAAATGAATTGCTATAGATGGTTTTATCCTAACAATAAGAAAAATCGTCATTTTTTTAAATGCAAGATTTAATATATCTACAAAATGTAGAAATCAGGGCAACATGATAGTCATGGCATGGTCATGTATTCGTATTTAAAATACATTGCATACACCAAACATAATTACGAAATTTAAATTACCATTTGCATCGTAACATGCAGGAAAAAAAAAACTAACAAAAATAAGTTGAAAGAAAAATATAACTCAGGTATCGAAGTCACAAATGGTACTAATGGTTATTACTGTAATTACCTCATTTAGTTTATTTGAAAATTTCCGGTTTTATAACATATAAATGAATAACAGAATTCTGTGGCTACGTGTATTTTTAATCATAAAATGAAAATGTCTTTTAAGGTTTCGTTTAGAAAGTTATTCGAAGTTTCGCAGAATTACTGTAAAAGCCAATATCATTATGATGTATCTACTATTCATTTTTATTAGTTTCTATAATTTAAGATTTGTTATAAACGTGTTGCAATTTTATTGTAAAACTCCGCTGATTATGGAGGGCAGAATAAAATGAATGAAATATAAGTTTACAAAATATAATCTTACTTGATAATTAAATGTTATAGTTATTTTTAACACTTGAAGCTAATGCTTGAATGTGTTGTGATTTTACTTTCCAGGTTATCTATATGAACAAAGGCGTCTTCTGAGATTTACTGCAAGGATTGGTAATATTGGCACAACAGATTTCCGCCCATTTTTACCTAAAAATGCATGGCAGTGGCATATGTGTCATTTGTAGGTATAATTTGATACATTATAATGCAAAAACATATGGGATGTTTAGATTTAAACCGTATATAGGCTGTGTTACTGTTTTATTTTGCGATATCTCTCGAAAATAGAGGACGGTAGGTAGCTATTGATATCGTATCTAAAGGTCATAAGTTCTCAAATGAAATTTAAAAACTAAAGAAATCGGGCAGTGGTTGTGTCTGGGGGAAATTTTGTCAATGCTTTTCCACGTAGAGAATTCATGTTGAAATATTTTTCGATTTCTCTGTAAAATGAAGGATTGTACGGGCAAGCTATCACTAATGAGGGGTCACTATAAGGGTCCGGAGATTTCGTATGAATTAAAAATTGGCGGAATTCTTACAGGGATGTGATTGAGGAACTCTGCCGTGATCTTTTCCTCCTCAGAACGTACAGTGAAATAATATTTTTGAGATTTCTCACAAGAATCGAGGATGGTATAGGACATTTGCCTATTGGTGGCATGTGTAGAGGTCACGAGCTTTCACACAAAACAAAGGTTTGCAAAATCGGACTAACAGTTGGGCCTTGGGAACTGGTTCTTTGGTTTACCTAATTGTTTTAAATATATGGATTGTTAATAATAATTTCTTTCCTATATTATTCCAATGCATAATTACTATGAAAATGACTTATATTTATTGTAAGGACTTTTCATTTATCTACCCCATCCACCCCACTAATGGGCGTCTCAATTAGGAGAATGAAAAGCTTCTAGTATCTTGGCTGGTTCTAGCTATCTTGGTGGGCATAATAACAATGTGGGGCTGAGTTACTATCGCCGATGATGGGATGTACCTTCTAAGGATTTTTCACTTATTACCCCATTCTTCTTACAAGGAGTACTCCAGATATGGGAATGAAAAGCTTCGGGTATCTTGGCTGGTTTTCGCCAACTTAGCGGGAATAGCAATGATGTGGAGCTGAGTTACCATTACCGATGACAGGACGTACCTCCTAAGTGAAGAGTTCTATCATGGACGATGATAGTCATTAGAACTCAACAATATTTACCGCCTCACTTCTGTCACCACGTTCAAATAATTTAACAAATCTCTATTACTTCGGCCAAGATGAGTGTAATTTCGATGTAATTATCTTTCTTTATCATGAAGAAACTTCTCACTTTTAATCTTCCATATCCCACTGTGAGACACCTCGGATGTGGGGATAAGTAAGAAAATTCTCTCTGTTTTGATTAGTATAATAGCAGTGTTGGGTAGAGTTACCTCCACTCATATGAGGAAACCTACTTCCGAGGGAGAGGTTGGATCGTGGCCAATTCTCCTCTCATATTCTAACTGATATCACGATGACGATCATTCAAATAATTTGGATGTTTAGGCTGGGCAGGTAAGTCGCTTTTCGCTTATCTTTCCCCCACCTTCCCCAATGGTCCGGACCATGAGAAAGTAGCTGGGAAGTCACCGTGCAAGAAAGCCGGTTTTCGCTTTTGTTGGAGTATAGAAATTTTGTGGAGTTGGCATACCTCCACTCCGATGTCGGTATGTATTATATCTGGGAGGAATTGTATTGTGATTGGTGATAGCACTTAGAATTTCACCCTGAGTTTTTCCGCGTTGATATCGTGAAAACTATAATTTAGATGGCTTTGAATGTCAAGGCAGAGAGGGGGAGCTCACTTATGCTTATGTCATCTATAATTTTCAGTGTTAGATTTTTTTTTTCATCATTATTTACTTATCTTCCGAAATTCCGAAATGCATATAACGGAGTTTTTGATGTTTTTGCGACCATTAATTCTTTCAATTCACTTATATTTGATTTAACTTGTTTCAGGCTTACAAAACTGGGTTTTTTTTATCAATTTTTCACTCAAACCTTGGTATATTAGAGCCCTAAAATGAAATTAGTTAAATTATTATAATTAATTCAATCTTGATTCAACTTCATATAGCATTTATTCAGTCATGTAATATGCATTTTTAATTGCTTTAACGGACATAATTTTTTTGTTTCATTTATAAATTTGATTATGTTTATACACTGCAATTATATGTATTTGGTAATTAGTTAATGAATCTTCCGGTGTATACACAAATAATAAAACCATCACATTATCGAAAACTTTTTATCTTTAGAACTACAAACACCTCAAAGAAAAATGAAAGAAAAAGTGACGCTGAGTGTGTGATTTCTATAATTATATATCATTGGCATTTGTTTTGTTAAAAAAAAATTCTCGGAAGCAACAGTGATCGCTCCAGATCAATAGATGAGAATGAAATTGAAAGTAATCAGTATAAGATTTTATACATTTCAGAATGGTTTATTTGGAAAGAAATTCTGACACTTTTCTGTATGAGTGTTTTGTGTTCTACATTGCGAGTGCTTATTTCTGTTTTCGTCAGAATTTGAATTTGAATGCATGTGCATAGTGTTATATAAAATAAAGATATAAACAGGAACTGTGCTAACCATCGGAATCAAGTACCATATGCATTGCTGTAAATACATTAATAAACACATTAACAAATTGTATTTCTTTTTCTTTTTTTTTGCTCTTTCTCCAGAATGAATTAATCAAGATCCCCATAAAATCTATTGTATATCGATAATCAATTTACGAACAAATCAGTTATCGATCATTGTTTTTGAACTGATTATGTATGTTAACAAATTATATTCCTTGGATGCTTTTCGTTGTGAATTATTTATTTAGTATATATAAATGTTTGGCGAAGAGTTCATATTCCTGATATGTTTTTATTTAAGTGCTTAAACATTTTGAGAAACATTAAATTTCTTTATATTTTTCTTAAAGATCATTGATCGTATTTTGAATTGTGTCTAGTTTCTGCAGCATAATTTCTGCATAAATTTTTAATAAAATGACTTTTTAAACATATTATTCTTTTACATATTCTTCTACATATTATTCGTTATATTCTTGCTTTTTAGACATTACCACAGTATGGAGGTGTTTGCTCACTTTGATATCATCAATCTTCAAGGTCAAAAGGTCGCAGAAGGTCACAAAGCTAGTTTTTGCTTAGAAGACAATAATTGTCTTCCTGGCATAGAAAAAAAGTATGCGTGTGCCAATTACGGAGATCAAGGTATATCAGTTGGTTGTTCTGACACATATTTACACACCGTTGACTGCCAGTGGGTTGATATTACAGATCTTCAACCTGGAGTTTATAAATTTAAGGTACATTCAACTTATTCTTTTATGCAATTTAATTCAAATTAAATGTTTATTTTAAATATGAATATTAATTCCACTGATAATGCAATCCATTAACAACAACAAAAGCAAGGTTGCTATGGGAAAAAATAAACCTATCATCCACCTTTTTATGGTGTCATACTTGTTTTTATTCGTCGGCGCATTGTCTATTAGTTTAGGTATATAATATAACAGTGTTGTGTTTTTACAAATATCTCATTTACTCAATTTTATATTAAATTCAAGGCAATAGCTATTCAAAAGAGAACTAACAATGAGAGGATATTATATGTTGAAATATAAATTCCGGTTTCATTAAAGAGAGCAACTCTTCAGAAGTTTTATGTAAATTAATATGTATATTTATTCTAAGCATAATCAGTGGTTCCACAGATGTCTGACTGATCATTCATCTCAGATCACTTTAATATTAAATTTACAGCTTACGTGGTTTCAAATAATTCTAATTCTGATCATGTGATTCAAACTGAAATGTCTAAATGTGCTGTGTTCGCAAATATGGTAGTTGAATATCTTCTTCTGATACGACTTTTATTATAGCATATTGCAAGAGATTTATTACCATTTCGACATCTGCGAAGTCACTAATAATGTACACAATGAATTTCATTAACCCAAAAAAATAAATTTTATTCTGTTTAATGCGACTGAAATCCATAACTGATCAAATGATTCTCTTAGTAAAAGCAAATATTTTTGGATACTATCCAAAAATTATCTATCTAACTAATATCTGTATCTATCTAAAAATCAACTATCCAACCTCGTATACAGGGTATCACAGCTAGAACTCTTTAAATGTAGTGATTTTTATTAAATAGTCACACATGATTAGTTAAGCCACCGTCGATAGAAGATTGTGATAAATTATCTTTTTCTTGAAGGTAATTAAAAACGCAATTAATAAAATTGAAATTTATTAAAACCCTTATGTGGTTATCCCAGTTTAAGTTATTATTTTCGAATACAGTTAATCCAGTCACTCTGTATTTTAAAATAAAAGGTGTCAGAGCCAGGCCGATGCAGACTTGGCAAGTTTCATATTTAAGGAAACTCTAACAGTACTGAAAATAGTAGGTAGTACGATACAAAATTTGCGATAGTCTTCGATTTATGGTACAGAACTTATAACGATATTATGAAATTCTTTTAGTAGTTTAAAATTAACTTTTTCATTATTTTTCAATATAAAATGTAATATCTTAATAAATATTGGCTCGTTTGAGGAACGAACCAACATCCCATTCCAAGAGCCTTGCATTGAACTGATGTCATTTCATGTTCCAGTGATATATGTTTCATGTCACAATAACATTTTGATCATGGAATTCCTTGCGCATCTTGCAGTAGGACAAAGGACTGCTTGAGAAAATGTGTTGTTATAAGACATTGTGTAACTACATTTATGAAGTGAAATTATTTGAAACCGGAAAAAAAATTTAACATGTTGTCTTTTGTAATTTATATAGGTATTCATTAAAGGATTTTTAAAAAAAACAAACAGGGAATATAGATTTAAAACCATGTTTTTAAAAAAGAAATAAAATCTTTAAAAATAGAAAAGCATACTTAAAAAATAATAATAATAAAACTACTTCCACTTTAAATATTACTTTAATTCTTATTTAAACCATTAATCTGTATTACCGCAGGAATTTCGAATGTACTGTCGAAAATGAAATTTATTCCTTTTTTCATATATATCTTCACAAGAAATATATGCTCCGTTTTTTCAACTCTCATTTTTTTTTCAAAATAAAAATAATTAATAAATAGATAAACATTAATTTCTGTTTTCATATTTCATAAACGAAAATTGTCTGCGATGTGTTTTTAGAAATTTTTACTCAACATATTTTATAAAACTATTTTGTTTTATTTTGAAGACTATTATTATAAAGACTATTTTAAAAAATACCTATTAAAAATTGTCTGTCTTCCGTTCCAGGTTTCCATCAATCCTGAATTCAAAGTGGCTGAACTGAATTACGACAACAATGCTGCAGTGTGCAATATGTTCTACAATGCCGTATCAGTGCGCATATTTAATTGTACCTTACAAAGACCGTGAAAGATTCAAATTTTCCAAGATTAAAATTTAACGAGATGTGTCTAAATAAAAAAGACAGTGTCTATAAAAGTCTAGCATTATTTCAAAAGTTGTAAAAGTATTATGGTAGAAAAAATAAGTCATTATGCATATTGCTTGTTTTGAGTAAAAATATAGTGGTTTTAGTTTTTCCAAATCTGTATATCGGAGTACGGAAAAAGTGGAAGAAAAAAAAAAAAAAAAAAAAAACTCGAAATTGAAATCTGCCAAGATATGGAAAATTACCTTTTTATTGCTCTCATTATTTTAGAATAATAAGAAACAAAATTTCAAAATTGATAAATTTGGAAATTGAAGAGAGAGGACAAGTGCAAGTTTTGAAATCTCATTTCTTATCGTCTGCATATATCTTGCATAAACAATACAATCATAACACGAGTTATTTACTGTTAATAATTTAAAATATAACGTTAAAATTGCTTTTTGGCACTTGAAATAGGTACTTGATAAAATCTTTAAAAAAAATGAAAGATGTGTGTACGCATATTTATATACTCTGTACAAGGAAGGTTGCTGAACTTGAAAAAGGCTAAGCAATTTCTTGTTTTAAAAAAATTTAATTTAAAAAATAAATCAAAATTTTGTCTTTTGTGGCTTATGCTTCAAGAGCTGAAATTTATCCTTCTATAGAAATAGGTTTATTAATTTAGATTTCTTTTTACACTACTTTTTTTATACTACTTTCAATACATTTTTACAAGAAAAAAATAATAAAAAGACATGAAACAATGGTTATAGTTGTAGCAGAGAAATAGAAACAATTGCCTATGGGTTTTTTTTAAATGCTCTTCGGATAAAAAGAACAAAAATCCTGTTTTGTGTGTGTGTGTGTGTGTGCGTGCGTGTGTGTGTGTTGACTGAAAGGCAGATTTTTATTGAAATTTCAACGACTCTTTGATTTTGTAGTTATTAGAATTAGAATTAAGTTCATGAATAAGGACAGAAGAAAAACACTTTTTTTTTCCCTGTTATTTTCAATCATCAGTAGATATATAAAAATCCTTTCTACACGGTTCCTTTTTCTCATCTTACAATTAATTATTTTTTATATAAAACATGTGAATAAAACTTACCTTATTGCTTAATTAAAGCTTCAGAAACAAAGCAGTCCATAAGTATAGATTGATTAAGAAAAACTGCATATGCATTGCAGAACTGCAGGACACCTAATTTGTTTTCAATATATAAATATAAACACGAATTTATTTAATTTTGTACGCTATATCTAAGTCCGTTAGCATTCTAACAGTATTCCTTTCAGAGCTTTCAGTATTCAAGAGAAACTCGGCGAAAAATAGTATATTTCTCTTCGTAAACAGAAAACTTCCAAAAAAATATATCTGTTAACTGGAGTAACTAAGCGCATTCGTTCCGCTCCGCAGTTTGAGAAGTGAGGAAGGTACTATCGGAAATACAGAAACTCCTTCCCTTCCATAAATGTTTAAAACACCACAATGGAGTTTTAAACCTTTTTCTGGTGTAGAATTTTTTTACGAGATTGAAATTTGAATATAAATAAAAAGGACAATTCTTGATATATAAAAAGTAATTAAAAGATATTGCCTTATTTTAGTTTTTCATAAATAAATACGAAAACGGAATATCTATATGTGTATTCATTTTAATCTTATATATATTTTTTGTTGCTGTTGTTCAGCCGTATTTGAGTAAATCTTGATAAACGAGAGTATCGAATGCAAAAGAAATCATCTACAGGGTGTTTCAGTGAACCGTTTCAGAATTTCTAAGAGGGGTAGAGTACATCCTGAGAACTCGAAATCATATAGCAATGTGGGGTCGGAAATGTTTTCCTGAAGCGGTGTTGCACACAGAAGCACCATAAGGAAAAGAGACTGTAAATGAGAAATCATTTTAATAATACATGAAAAGAAGCAAAAGGTACATGAATTAAAGTAAGTGTTCGAAGTTTCTTCCACGGGCTACAATGCACGCCTCACATCTCCGACGCATGGACATCCGAACATTCTGGAATACTCCAGGCATATCTCGAATCTCTCCGGAAGCTACTGCGATTCTTGCAACGAGCTCCTCAGCAGTGTCAACAGAGGTGTCACAAACTAGCGATTTCATATGACCTCAGCAATAAAAATCAAGACATGATTAGTCGGGTGACCGAGCAGGCCAACGCACGGGACCACCACGACCGATCCACCGTTGACCCGACTTAAAACGATTTCTCATTTACGGTCTCTTTTCCTTATGGTGCTTCTGTGTGCAACACCGCTTCAGGAAAGCATTTCCGACCCACATTGTTATATGATTTCAAGTTGTCAGGATGTACCCTACCCCTCTTAGAAGTTCTGAAACGGTTCACTGAAACACCCTGTATACACTTTACTTTAAACTTCACTTTTAGTTAAAATTCAATAAAAATTAATTATTGTTTGGCTACAGTTTCTTTGTTAAAACTTACTTGCATCATGTCAAAGATCTTATTATAATTTTTATTGATTTATAATAAAAATATTCAATTTTCAATTAAGAAAGGGTAAAATTTAAATTAGGCTGAAGGATATAACAGCGCTGTATGCAGATAGCATTTAATTCTATTTTACTCGAAATAGTATCTCTTCTTAAATATAAGATCTGAAAATATTTAATGCATTGAAATTTCAAATATCCATAATATAATTCGTATATCAATTAGTCTATTTGCCAATAATTAAAAATAATTTTTTCTATACTTTTAATAAGCATTATGAAAGGGTAAAAACAGAAATAAATATTAATAGAGTGATTCAGTAAAATTTTTGTTTTGAGAAGTGAATGGTGAAAAAACGATACTTCTGTACTGATTCACATCTGCTAAATCATGTGATGATATTTCGTTTTTTCTTGTAAGAAATATATATCTCAAAAACAAAAATTAAGTATAAAGGTAAAGATAAAGGTATTTTTTTTAGATCGTTAGTTTGTGTCAGTGTCTAAAGAAAATATACTACTGATTTCTTCGTTCATTGAGGCAAGAAACGATATGAGTGAATAATTTTCTAGTGAAATATGACTGATACAGAAGATTAAATAACTCAAAACCCTGAAGGAACACAGATGGCTCTAAAAATGTATGCACTCATTGGATATTTGTTAAATGAAAAAGCTTTTCTTTATCATGTTTGCACGAGAATTTTTAAGAAGTAAACCTTCAGTCTACTCATAACTCAGTTTATTTAATACCTTAATTCCTGTGGTATTAAAGAAATAATTAATGAAATAAGTTAATTATTTCATTAATTAGCTAGAGTAAAATGAAATATACATTTGATTGATACATTTTGTACATTTGATTTTTAGATAATTGTTATTCAATGTATGCATTTTTGGACGACCTATATATTAATTAATAATATTAAACTGAATAAAAGATTTTAAAAAAACCTCTTACATATATAAAATTTTCCTTTTACGAAGATAAATTGAAAATAATTTTAAACAGTAGAAAGGAGATTCGAATAAAAAACAAAATATATGCTCTAACAACTGAAAATGCAAAGAAAATACAAATGGAAAAACGAAATAAATAAATAAATAAAAAATGAAAGAAGCAGATAACTCAGCAATATGAGCACATCTGTAGAAAATTGTATTATCATGTCTCGGTATTTCTTGAGGAGGCTTAGCATTCAAAGTAAATCTTTAAAATATGGAAGAAGAAGAAGAAAAAAAAAAAAAAAAACTTGACAGGAGAAAAATAGGAACGGCTACCATTTATACACAATTGCATTGCCGAACAGAGGAAAGAACGTAAGTTAAAATGAACAATTCCTTCAAAACACGTACATGAATAATTTTTATTGAATCTTTTTGGAGCGTCGTAAGCACGTCTTGCATTACATTTTATTTTTCGAAAAAGTTATTGAATTTAACGACTTTGCTCTCACCAATTTCTATGCTAAATTTTTAAATGCTGATTAAACGAAACACATTTCATCTCGTAAAGTATGATGTCCTATGTGTCTTATGCAAAGAAGCAGGAGATTTGAACCTGAAATTTCTTCAATTTTCAATTAAATTTTAAACATGTAATAGGTTTAAAAATCAAATTATATTATTCGAATTATATCTTAAGGGAATTAATACGCTTAATAATTCATTAAATAATATATACTTTTGTTAAACGCATAAAGAGAACTGTTCTCAGAATCTGATGTATATTTCAGACGGATAAAAGACAAGCCGTCTCACCATAGCATAAAACTATTTGAAAAATAAATTTAAAACTAGAATAAGAGGAATCATTAATTTTGAAATAATATAAATTAACAATATTCTCTTCATAATTATTTTTTTTGTCATTTAATTTAAGTTTTATTGAATTTGTTACGTAGTTCCACAAAGCATTACTGCATGAACTAAGAAGAACCGAATTTCATACAAGATCTATTTCTTTTTATTTGCATATAAAATATATCTTTGCTTTTTTAAATTCGGTTACTTTCCAAAAATCAAAAATAAATATTGTGTTTTGTAATGATAGTTTTCATTTGTTCATCTGTTTATTTAACCAGTAGAAATTTGCAATGATTTAACCTTTGAACTTTTATTTAATATATTTTACAGAAACATGGGAAAAGGACATAAAAGTTATCTGCCTTACTTAACAGATTTCAATTAAACCTGAATTCAAAATTGCCGAAAAAATAAGTAAACAATACTCTACACTATGACACGCTCTCCAATGTCTTTTTTCAATGAGAATTCTTAAGTATACTTTTTAGAGAACGTTAAAGAATAATAAATTTTCAACATTAAAATTTTCAATTTTTTTTTATATTTAATACATTTTTAATGCCTTACATAATTTGAGTAAATATTTTAATATAGATTTCATAGTTCGTTTATTTCTTGAAGGAAAAATTACTTTTTTGAATAATTGAATAATAATTATTTTATATAAACAATTAAAATTAGTTTCTGTTGCTTGTTCTCAAATTTTTAACAGAAATAAAGGAAATTGAATATACGGTTTCCTTTTCCTCAACTTTGTAAGTGTTGGAATTGGAGCTACCAATTACGTTCTGACTGCGACAAAAAAATTCAAATTTTTTTCTGCTTTACTCAGAAAACATAATTAAAATATCTCATATACATAATTAAAATGACAAAATAATTTCCATTTTTAATCGAGAAATAGAGAATAAACAAATGAAATTTGAACCTCCTAATGTTTAATGAATATTTCAGTTTTTTCTTTTTTTCTTTTTTTTTTTTCTGTTCCCATATCAAACTCAGATAGGTCTAAACCATAAAGATTCATCAAAACTTTGAAATCAAAATTTTGATTATTGCCTTTTACATATGAGAAAGGAAAATAGAAAAGAAATTATTATAAATGAAACGGTTCAAGGGACATCAACATGGAAAATTGAAAGAAACTTTTTTAGTGTTTTGATCTTTTAACAGTAAATTATTCTGGAAAAAGTCCCAGAGAGGACAAAGTTCAACATCTTTTGCCACTTTTCTTTAACTGGATATAATAATCACCGAACCACATACGGTACTCCAATAGAAAGTGAATAATGTAAGTCTTTAAAAGTATGGTATATTTTTTATTCACGCTTATGAAAGATACTTCAGTACTGATCAAGACATAAGGGAATCAGCCTTCTTCCCCGAAATCATACAGTTTTGTGCCCTAACTATAGCCATGTCATAAATGTGACTCTTACATTTGTGTGACCAAAAACTTGTCTATTTGTCTTGCAGTTATATAATCCTTCATACTTTATGTCGCAATACTTCTAAGACGCCTTGTATATTTCATTTAAATTGATGAAACGACTGACATGGTTGCTCTGATTCGCCATTACTTCGAATTAAAATAAGCATTTTTTCCTCACTCGAAATTCTTGCATATTTTTAAAAGAGTGTCATTTTCTTGCCTTCAATGAAAACAGAAACTTTTGCATTTCAGTAATTTCATTAAAACCGTGATATAGAGAAGTTTTTCCCCCCTTAAACATGTCTTTTTGAAATAAGTAATTACAGATACAATATCAGAAATGAAAAAACTAAATTTTATGATAAAAGGCGATTAGCTGTGTGAGAATTTCATCATGAATTCTTAAAAATTCTTAAATTGCATCGATAAGAAAAAGGTTTTTTGTCAAGCAAAAAGTGCCCGCTATCCAACAAAGAATATGACCCTTTTCAGAATCCTCTTTTTTCTCTCTTAACTACTTTTCAGTCATACGAATGTTAGCGATTCCAAGACATGCATTGAAATAAGAAAATGAAATATCGAAATAAAGAATAAATTAATTGTAAGAGAAAAATATCATGTTACATACGAAGTTTTGATAAAATGTCTTTTAAAGTAGTTAATTTTTTTCAAAAAAAAATGCTTTTTTACTAGTAGTACATTTTTTAGCAGAAAGAGACAAAAGAGTTGTTCCCAAAGTTTCCACTGCCCAAATTTTACTTTATGAATCCCCATTCGAAATCACGGTTCATATAAACTCTTTGCTTAGAATTACAATGTTGCAAATCCTAAAGCAACTTCAGTTGTTTCACAATGATATGTTGATATGCTAAATTCATCGCAAAAATTGTAGAAGTAATTGTCTTTTCCTAAGTTTATGTTCCCGAAACCTCATAACGTATATTGAACTAACTGTTGCATTCAGAAGAAAAAAAATTTTTTTTAATGAGAGAAGAATAGGTAAATTCAGAAATATAGGTGGTTGTTCTAAGGCAAGTCTTTTTAAAATAGGTCCAGATGCAATGTGTGAACGCGTACCTGAATCTAGCTATCTCACGTCAGTACTGATGGTTTGTGCATCTGCCATATTTTTCAATATTAACAAGAAAATGATGCAATATTGAATTCCTTGCAATTTTGCCAATAAATATTTTTAACCAAATTCAATATTTTATTAGTTTATTTTGTCAGGTCTACTCAGACTTCAAGGGCAAACAATTTGGAGCTTTAATGGGGTTACAGAATACATTTGGGGGTCTAAAAGAAAACACAAGTAAAAAGTTCACCTTAATTGCATAAATTGCCTATTGTTACGATATCCTCACAGAATTATATGACATTCAGGATAGTGAGCTACATCATGAGGATATTTTAAAATGTTTTGGGCTAATTCAATTTGCTTTCCTCTTAAAAATTTACTTTTTTCGATGAATTCTCATAGCAAAGATTAAATTCCTTCCCCCTCCTCTTATCTAAGTAAAACTAAAGGTTATACTTAGTTTCATTTCATTCTGATGTGGTGGCACAAGGTTTCATTACTTAGTAAATTTGTAATATGCTGCCAAGAGAGAATTTTTATTTATATCCTGAGAATTAGTATAGTTTTGATTCAGTCGGCATAAAATATTTTGATTTAAATATTTTTTTAATGCTAAGCTTCTTATTTAACATGATGCCAAAGCTGAATCAGAAAACTGTAAGAACAATACAAGAAAGGAATAAACCAAATTTTTTTAACTCAATACGAAAACCTAAGTAACATGTGACACTCTTTTATAATGTCATGGCTATTTACAATGCTGTGAAATTCGAGCAATTCTTAAACTATTTATATTATTTTGCTTCTTTAAAAAGATATTGCTTTTGAAAACTACACATTTTGCATACCTTAGAATAAGTCATAATATTAGAAAATATCATCTCAATCACCTCAATTTTATCAAATTCAAAATAAATTCTGAGTGTGATATCGACTACACCAATTACTATGTTTCTAGGTGGCAATATTTACCTTGTTTTCTTGCAGAGTTTTAAAATATGAACTTCAACTTCTGTTGTTTAAATGTTTATCAATAATATAATAGGATGTGTTCAAATTGAGCTCGCTAATTGAGGGTGTGCTGTCAGTTTTAGTTTTCTTTTCTTTTTTTATTTGTTTGTTTATATTATTGAGAAATAATATTTATATTAATTTTTATTTACCACGTAGTATTATTTTTTCCGATCCTTCGTCATATTTCGTTAGATGTTTACTAAACAAACAATTCCTTCGAAGAAGAGTAAATAAATAAATGTTAAAAAAAATATTTGGTGTGAGAAATTTGTGAAAACTTCGATTGTGTATTGACAACTCGAATGACACTTTTTTATATTAAGGAACTTCACATTTTAAAGATTTTGGTTTATTTCTTATCTTGAATTTGTGGTGAAACTCGGAAACTTAGTGAATTGGATGTTCGACATGTGGCAATTAACTGCGTGTTAAACTATGAAATTGTCAATCCACAGGAAGAATTTTAATAATTTGCTGATTGAATTTCCTGTTTGACATATGTATTCTTCTTTCTGTAATCAAGGTAAGGTATTAAAACTACTCTGTCGATGGTAGTGTTTTTACCTAAATAAACTTGATGAAAATACGAAATACATTCGTATTAGTTCAATTTTTCTACTGATTAATAAAATATTATTTTTTAATTCTGTTTTTGAAAACGTAGATGAAATGAAAATTTTATATTTTGTTAGTAAACTAAAAGTAATAAAATTATTAATTATAGATATAATATTCTGTCAGTATCTATATTATCAATTGATAGCTTAAAGAAATTGTGAATAATACATTTAATTTTACCAGAAATATTGAGCAACAGTTATTTCTCCTCCACTTTCTTAGCAGTTGCTTATGAAAGTTCTGGACTTGTTACAAATTTATTTTATAAATCCAGTAACATTGAAACTTTATTAATAGTTAGAATTTTACAGATATATATTGCTTGTTTTTCTTATAATTTGCATGGTAAGGCTTTTCATTTTAAGTTTTTCTTTCAAGAAACTTTTCTATTTCAGAAACTGTAAATAATTTAATACATGTTTTTTTATCACCCTACTCTGGTTTTTAAATGACAGGTTTTAGATAAATCTCCAGAAAAGTGTAATTTTCAGTTTTGGGAAGTACTGTTCATAACATTGCATAGATGTGTGAGGCATATGTTTTTATTCCTGTTAATTTAGCTTTTTAATTATAACATAAATTGTTTAATAATTTAAAATCATGTGCTTTATTATTTTTCATATTTTTTAATGGGGAAAAAAGGAGATTTTGCTTGCTGACATTCATTATATATTTAGTAAAAGCATTTCGAATTTGAGACATTATTGGGAACAAAAATTTTGTTGTTAATTTTGTAGCATTTAGAATATTTTTTTCATGTTTTGTTATCTATTTAGAATAATTTGAAGCAATATAATTCCATAATTACTGAAGAAGCAATTCTGTAAATATTCTGAATTAGATGTATTCTTTTTATCATTTTAGTATTTTACATTTCAAAATAAATACCTTTTCCATACAAGGGAGTTATAATTTTGTAAATATATTAAAAATATATTACTTTCATTGAATGGTTGAGATCCAATTTTCTATATCATTATCTATATAATAAAATTTATAAAATAAAATTAGTTATGTATATGTTATTAAATTTTAGAAACATCATTGATATAAGCAGTTTTCTAGTCCATTATGAAATGCAGTTTCATTTTCCTCATACCTTGAGACTAAGATTTTCATAGTTACATTACAAACTTTAGAGTATGATTTATATTTGAGATGCTTTAACTCTAATGTCATATATGTAGTGACAAATATACTCTTTGGACTGTGAATAATTTTTATCATTATTTTACTATGTTTTCACACAGTTTAAGGATTATATTTTTTATATATCGGATAATTTTTGAAATCATTTTTATTTTGTTCTTCAGCAAAAATTCATTTTCAGAAAATTGATTATTTGAGGCTTCTGAATTAAAATTGATAGTACCAAAGTTTTTTTTAAAATTAAGGTTGAAATAATGTATTTATTGATAATTTACTGATTTCTTTAAACTAAAGTTTTAAAAAGCAACTAACAAAAGTCGACTTTGAATCTAATAGAAAATATTATATAATTTGTAAAATAGTTATATTTAAATAATTCTAATACATTCTTATGAAACAAAGGAAATACTTTAGTTTTTTTACATCATGAAGAATTTTTTTACAAATTTATTTTAATTTCTTTATTAGAAAAGTGAATTAAATAAAAATTAGTATTGCAGCATAATTTATTGAGCTGCAATTATTGTGATGTGTATGTATGATACTTAACATTCTAAATTGGATTTTTTTTTCTCTACATGGTATCAAAAATTGTTCTTTTTTTATTATAGATCTTTAAAAGAACAATTATTTTATTAATTTAAAAAAAATCTATTAGTTGACATAGAAAATTGTATTCGGAACCATTATTTCAAACCTGTTTGTGAATTCCATAAATCCAAATATCTTCCATTATTTTCAGCACATGTCTAAACTTTGACAGAAATCTTGCTTGGGAGATATCTGAAAAAATATGTAAGAAATTCATATTAACAATTTAAATGATTCTAATCATAATTCATAAAATCATGTACATATGATGCTGATTTAGGATATGCAGCCAAACTGCTATCTAGATGATTTAAAAGAGATCTAATTCAATGCGAGGGTGGGTCAACATTGCACAGGAACATAGACATGCCATGTATGCATGTTGTAAAGAATATTGTTTGATATAAGTTAACTGGTTGATTCCAGCCATAACTGTAATGAAAGTAATGTAGTGTTTACCTGTATTGATAAGAGGATGGTTATTAATTTAATAGATGGGATGCTGATATAAAAGATGAATAGTGGTGTACTTATATCATAAAATATTTTCGAACAAATGCCTGACCTGTTTGCACTGTAGATTTTGTGAAACTGGATGTCTAGAACTCTTTCTCAATAACTACTGATTGTAAAGATTCATTATTACATAACCATTTCATAGAAATATGTAAAGTACCAAGACATCTCTGCTCATCTTTGTCCATTAAGTGTTCTATACATTAATAGCATCTTTGCTATCTTTACATTGCTAAAAACTACATACTACCTTTGTTACTGCTTTGATTAAAATAAAATGACTGCAATTGCTCAGTGTTCTTAAGCTGACATCAATCTTATCATGCACTGATGGTATTTTAGTCTATACATTTATGTGTAGAACTCTTGTTATGTGCCATCTACTCGTAAAGTTAGTTGAGTCTTTTTCAAATTATCCTGTATATTATATAACATTTTCTATCTAGGATGCTATATAATAAATGATGAAAGCTTATTGATACAGATAATTATTAATTATATTTACTTAACCCATATTTAATTTATCTGCTAATCATGAAAGACCAAAATATTATGAAAAAATCATGAATATAGATTTTAATCACAAGAACAATTACCGTTTTTTTTTAATTCTTAATTTTTTTTTATTTTAAAGAATTGTCTTATTTTCTGCTTAAAAAATAAATTATTTTGTCTTGCTGGATAAACTATTGAATGGGGTTTTATTATTTAAATTCATTTTGCTACAATTTGATGTATTACACTGCGGAAAAGTAATTTGTATCCAAGTTTATCTAACTTTTTAGTTATTTATATTTGATTATCTTACATTAAAAAAAACTTTTTAATATTTTAATTCAGTGTTGTGTGCTTTATAATGTATCTCATATTTCTGTTTTAGATTTGCATTTCTAAAAAGATGTGAAACAAGAAATGGCTAAATTTGAAAAGTGAAAAATATCTCATGATGTCTGATGTATATGTACAAGTGCTGTATGATTTTCATTATCATACGGAGGATGGAGATGAAGTTAAAATGAAAGCTGGTGAAGAACTGTTACTTCTAAAAAAATCCAATGAAAATTGGTGGCAAGTTATTCGAGATTCTGATAATCGTCCATTTTATGCCCCTTCAAATTATTTGAGCATCATAGGGTTGAATTGTAAAGATTCTTTTGAATCAACTGATGTCAATTCTAATATATCCTGTAATGACTCAACTGCTGGTGACAACCAGAATAACATAGCTTTAAAATCTAAGTGTATTATTGAAGTTCAGAAAAATGTTAATAAATTAAGTAAATCAGTCACTGATAATTTATGCATTAGGCAGGTTACTGATGCCCTTTCATTTAAAAATCCCCTTTGTGAAAATGAGTTTTTAGATGACCAAAGAGATGGCGACATTGATCAGAAACAAGTGCCTCTTACTAATGAAATGCCTTCTAAAATAGAATATGATAGTGAAAACTCAAAACTGTGTGATAATTCTTTTTTACAAGTAAGTATTTAGATCATATTTTAAAATCTTATTATTTATTTTAATTGAAGAAAACATAAAATCAATGCAAAATTTATATCTCAACTTTTCCTTGGCATGCAGCCACTGGCATAATTTGACAGTTCAGGGCCTCCATTGTTTGTAATGGTGTCTTAAAAAATTAAACTAATCACTATCTCTAATTATAAAAATGCTTCATTTTTTGATGTAATTATAGCACTCCATATCAAGGACTCTCTAAGATCATGGAGAACTTGAAATTTTTCTTTTCTATAGTTTTGCTATAGCTGTTGTTTATGAACAATTTTAGTATCTGCCTGTCTATTGTTTCTAATTTATTTGATAAATGGAAATAATTTGCTAAATTAAAGTTTTTAAAAACTACAATATGCGAAACTTCTTTGTAATATCATATAAATTTTAATTAAAATTTTCAGTAAATATATGTAAATTTTTCTTGAGGTTTACAAAATATTTTGTTTATGTGTTTGTTAAAAAATATTGCTAATAATAATATGTCTGAAGAAAAAACTATTTATCTTGATTAAAAAAAAAAAAAACTTTAGTTATAACACATAATTTAGTGAGATAGAGAAGATGGAATTTTGTATCATGTTTATGAATGGTGTTTATTTTTGTTGATTAATAAATTATTTCTAATAGTATAATGTAATTAATGACTTATCTATCACGGTATAATGTAGTTGTTTAAAGTTTCACTCTGTTCAGTTTAATTTCCATAATTCCCAAAATTTCAGTTTTTATTTCAGCATGCAATTGATTTTGAAAAGATTCTTTGTATAGTTTATAGTGCACAATTTCGTCATTTTCTCAAGGGATGAGTACCTGTCTATGTTTAATTCTTTAACTTAAAAAAAAAGGAACTTAACATTTGGAAATATTGTAAATATTAATTCTGTTTTGTCATTTAATGCATTAACAGTTGAGACAGACATGATCTGAGCTTTCATCTAGTCGGGTTAGTATTTTGTGAGGTATATGCTTACAGTAAAGAAATGGTCAATGTAAGTACATGTTTTAGTCAGGTGTAATGTGCAAAAATGTAGTGCAATCTGTTAAAAGATGATTTTTGAAAACTGTTTTATTTAGATATCATATAAACATGATTGCAACTACTTTATCCCCTGAAAGTAGGAGCAAAAAGACAAAGCTGCATTGCTTATGATAATATTTATTTTGAAGCACAGTGACAGATATATGAGGTGAAATAATATATTCCCTTTTATTTTTGTATAATTTCAGTATTAGATGAATGTATCTTTAAAGGAATTGATTAAAAATTTCAGATAAAAATAGATCTAAAATAAGTTTTAAAGTTGAGAAATCTACTATTGGAATATATTAACACTGCTAAAATGTCTCAAAAATTAAAAGAGAAAAGATTTGATTGGGTAAACAGGAGCTTTCTGAAGAATCAGTAGGCTGACTGAGACTTTACAAATCATTTTTATCTTTAAATAGAAATGATGGGAACAACGGAATTTAAGGTGAACAGAAATAAAATGTTAAATTGCTGCTCTTAGTGAAATTATTTAGTAACATGTGTTTATAAAAGTAAATTAGAGTATTTATTTAAGATATACATATAATGTAATTTATAAAGTGTTAGAGTAGTTTCGATAACAGTTTCTTCTATTGTCTATAACCTTTCAACTTGCTTATCTTCTCTTACTTTTCATAATAACTCATTTCATTACCAATATCTCTCTTGTACCATTTTAATTTATAACCGTATAGTTAATTTGTAGATGAAAATTTATTATTTTATCTGTTGAGGGAATTAGTGAAATAGCTAGTACTCTGGACTTGATATGATTTTTTAAATTTTAATCATCATTAGTGTATATTCAAATAAAACAGTGCCTGTGGTTTGATATTATTTTATCTCCCTTTCACCATAATTTTCTTTAAAACGTGGCATAAATGCAGTTACATTTTATATTTATATCACCTGCTAAGACTTGCACTCAGGGCATCTATATCCCATCTCCCCCACCCCCACCTTCAGTTACTATGTCATTGAAATGAATCAACATTTCAGCTTCAAGACAGAAATTATCTCTTAATTCTCAAAGATGTAACCCTTTTTTTAAATTACTTAGTTATCTTTAAAAATATTTTTACAAAATGAATATGAATATAATTAAAGGGTAAGGAGGAAAAACATTGTATTTAAAATCATTCATACTATTGAAAAATATTTTGTATAGAAAATAAATCAAAGTTTTAAATAAATAAAAATGCATTGGAACATTATTCATATAAGAAAATATGCAAGGTAGAATATCCCTGTCTATGTTTTCTGTAATTTTATTTTGATAGGCAAAGATGTGTGGTCTTTGCTACACCTATCACATTTGTAAATTTTAATACAGTTGATAGCAGTGTATTTTATGAGAGAAATATAATAAATATTAAATAAAACATTATCTTTTCTGCATTTAATACATTATTTTTGGTTCTTCAGAATCTGCTTCCCCATTTGCTTGAAATTTATTACTAATTATATAAAAAAATTATTTCTATTATCATTTATTTAAAACATTATGAAAGAATATTAATTTGTGTAGATTTTTTCTGGAAGCTTGCTTAAGATGTAAATACCGAAAAGAGAAGTAGAGTTCTAAGTTTACTGAACATCTGTGAGTACTTGCTTGCTCTTATACTTTTAGAGCTATTGCTAGCCCTGAAAATTTTATCTGAATTTGTAATTTAGAACATTATTATCTGCAGAAAAAGATCAGTTCATACAATTTGCATTAATAGGATTTTGGAATTGTTGACTGTTCCTGAATATTCTAATTAGCAATGCTTTTTTCATATGTCTCTAAAATACTTTTATATGCAGATTTTAGCCATTTTTATTGAAAAATATCAGTGATCAAAACTTGCATTATTATTATGTAATTATTCAGAATATGTAGCTAAAAAATCCTTGCTTTGCCTGTTGATTAATCAAAAAATGTTGAGGATTATAAACTACTAATAGAAATGTTAATATTATTCAAGTTATATTTTATTTCATATTTAGAAAATTACTCAAACACTTAGAATTGAAACAATTATTTTAATTCTTATATTTATGTTAACATATTTATCTTAACATGTTCAGATGCTGGTTATTCCAAAGTGTTTGGAACTATCCAATAAAATTTCCTCTGTGCCATAATTTTTGCATGCTTCATTATTTTTCTTTTATGTTTTATTTTTTATAGGATTCGATGTCTCCAATATATGTGAACATTCCGGTTTCATTTGGACGGCTTCCTCCAAGCCCAAAACCAAATCAAAAACCACTTCGGAAACTAACAAATGATTGGTTTGAATATGTTGAAGAAGAAAGTGGTCGCAAATATTATTACCACTCTCCATCTGGGAAAGTTACCTGGAAACCACCACGCCGTCGTGAAAATATGCAGGTAATTATTCATTTTTTTAATAATAAATGCTTATTCTATTATGAATCATTTTTTATAATTATGAAGTAAGTAAAAACTTTTTGGAAAAAATAATGTATATGCTAGTTTTGAAAGATTAACTGAAGTAAACTTAAAAATTATGTTTAATTTTTTGCCAGCTGTCTTTGGTTACATATTATTTATTTGGAATCTTAGCAAAATAGCTATTAAAGTTCTAAAATGAGCCAAACAGCTATTTAAAATTTGTTTTACATTACTTGATGGTACGAAGAAAGTGAAAATTGAAATATAAGGATGGTTTATCAGAAGAAAAGTGGTCGTAAATATTATCATTCTCCATCAGGAGAAAGTTACCTGGAGAGATAGTAAAATGATAAATAATTATATTAACATGGTGGAATGGCCTGATTTAATGGGGAAAGGAAAACCTAGTACATGATATATTCATCGATTTGTGTTTGTGTGAATGAGATGAAAGAATACTAAGATGTTTTGATTGATAGTTTCAAATAACAGAAAATGAAACTATATAATAAAAAATAATGCAATCAAGAGAAATAGTAAATAATTAAAAGAATGCTCAAACTGCAATTTTCAAAATATTAAAATTTTCTTTGAGAAAAAATTTGATGTCATCATTTCTTGATCGTAATGTCTAACAATAACAAAAAAAAAAAAAAAAAAAAAATTGTATTATAGATACTGAGAATTAAAGCAAAATCAAAATATTATGATTAAAAAGCAAGATTAAATAAAAATTTCTGTTGTAACATTTAAAAGGAATTAATCCCTTGGGTGAGAAATTCGTGAGAGAGTGGGGCATAATGTTCGTTAGTTGTCAAAGATTAAATTGAGTCCAGGGCAGGAATCTTTTTCCAGTGTAATACATCAATAGATGCATAAAAATCTCTTTCGAGAAATTTTATGAGGTACAGCAGTTGAAAGTATTACAGAAAAGCATCCAAATTTCTATTTAATTAAAATTTTAAAAAAATTAATATGTAGTGCATATAATTAATTGCCACCTCAAAATGTTTGTGCCAAATCTAAGTTTAGTAACTTGACTTGTAGAGTACCAATAAACAGATAATTCTTTGTTATTGTTAGAGATTTGATTATAATGCCTTATTTATTTAGAATTAATCATTTTAATTATGTCAGTGGCAATTAAAACTTTTATCTTTTTTTGTGTAGAAAGATGTTTTTAAAACTGGTATTACTAAGTGCTGAGATTTTAGTTCTTTTTTAGAACAGCATTTGACAGTTTTTTGTAGTAATATTATCATATATATTTGCAAATAATACTAAAGTTGCAAATTTCAAATGATGAAAAATAGAATCTCAGAATAAAACTGATTAAGGTCCGATAAACCAGGTTGATTAAATAGAATCTTTACAAAAAAAAAATTATTATATCCAAGTTTTCAAAGCTTGTTACACAGTTTTGTTAAAAGCTTTGATTATTAATTTTATAAATTACAATATTTTCACACTTTATTTATCATTACTTTATCTCATTTCAGTCAACACCTTTAAACAGTGAGCCCAGCAGTCCTAAGTCTAACAGCTCTCTTAACACTGTTCCGGATCCTCCTCCTAAACAGTTAAAACCCAAATTAAAGAAACTTGCTCATAGTAGCAATGAGAGCTTGGAATCTCAGTCATCTCCATGTATGTTCACTATCCTCCCCCCTGGTTGGAGTCAAGAATCTGATTCATCTAGTGGAGCCATTTATTACCATCATGAATTGTCTAAAAAGAAAGTGAGTGCTTTAGAGATCCATATTTTAGTTATTAGTAATTTGAAAAATCTTGGAAACTTTATATTTTTTTAATAAAATTATTAACCTAAAATAATTATTCCTAACTTTTAATGATTTTTTATTACTATTTCTGTGTGACTATATGAAGGATTAAACTTTTCACCTGACTGTAAAACTTCAAAAATTTGAATGCATTTGGAATAAAGTGCAGAAACAGGTTATATATTAGATTTTGTAAGGTTAATACTGTGTGCATCTTTAAAAAAAAGTACTCTTTACTTGAATCACTGCTTGCATAAACCACGAGTTAATGATATCTACTTTCTTAAAGCTTAAACTCTTTTAATCTAATTCTTAAAAAAAAAAAAAAAAAAAAACACCTCTTAATTTTTAAATCAATCATGAAATTTTTTTGCCTAGTTGATTTTATGTACCTTCCTTGTGAAAGTATTTGATCCATTAAACTCTTTTATGTGAAAATGATTAGTAAGCATCCATTATAATTTAAAAATGGCATAAAGAGGATTTCACTTTGAAAAAAGAAACCTGCTCTTCCAACTTCGACATTTTTTTTTTAAATCAGTGATTCAGTTATTGTAATATCAATATTTTTAGATATTTTATTTTCTTTAACACTCATTATATATATTTCAAAATAAAAATTGTTATTAATTGACATCAGTTTAAGAAAAATGCTCTTGCATTTATTATAATCATGTCTATTTTACTGAATAGATTTATTGTTTTCTCTTTTTTAATTAGACGGAATGTAATATGATCACATGTTTTATTTTAATTTATACTGGGGGTACAAAAAAGTGGAAAAAATATTTATTTCCCTAAATATGCTTCCAGTTACAAAGCTTCCCTGCTTCCAGTTACAAAGTTTTATAAAATGAAATTGGCAATTATGTGAAAACAGTTTGACTTCTGCGGAGACTGATTATAAAATGTTTAAAAAAATATTTTTTATATGGACCCCATATTGTAAAATTGTCAGTTAATATTTTTTTTATATTCATCTATGTATACATACTGCTATCTATAAAATTTGCAGATATATGCATCTTTTAAAATTTACAGGGCTTATCACAAATTAAATGGAAATTTTTATTACAGCAATGCAAATTTATTCTATAAAATACCTTTTATATTGTCAAATAATTGAAATATTTGTCAAATAATACACCTTCCATTTATCATATCTTGAAGGAAATATGCTGATCATATTGTTGGTTGCTTTGATTGGTCAACAAATGCAACATCAATTTTATAAAGGGAATAAGAATTTGTGAAATTGAAGCTTTTAAGAATTTCAGTGAAGTAGTAAATTACATCAAAAGAAAATAAAACTCTTTGCTAGCAATTATGTATGTGACATTAATCTTAATGTCATTCACATAATTAATTCTTTACTAACATTATTTAACTTTCCAAAAGAATGACATATTTTTGTAACAAGGAACGTTTTGAAATGTTGGATATTTATATTCTGTATAATTATAATGCTGGCATAATTGCAGAAGATTACAATTGTCGTTTTCCGAATTCCCGATCATGTATTTGCAGAATGGTTTAGCGATTACAAATTTCAGAATCTTTACTTCCCATGGAAAATGAAGCATTATATAAGATATAAAGAAAATGACATTTTAGCTTATTTATTTTTCAAGATACTGTCATGCTAGTGTAGAAGCTGTCAGTTGAGAACTCACGATTCCAAAAACGACTGTGCAGAAAACATTTCAACATAATCACTGTCACCTATATAGCAGTCGTAGATTCCCATGAACAACTACAGTCATTTCAGATTAGCACCTGGAATTTTACATTCTGTCATCATGTTAGGTGTATCATCTCTCTTTTCAGAAATGTAATTTGGACAGACGAATGCCGCTTTAATTGAAATGGTAGCATCAGTTACCAAAACAGTTACTTTCGGAATAATAAAATCCATTCTTATAATAGACTCATTATCAGTGACAATTTTGTATTAGTGAGTGATGTAGCATTTTCAGAAACTCTTTGGTTGGTCCTGTTTTGCACATCAATCTATTCTGAATAGACTGATATATTCAGTTAGTCTGAACTCTGATGTTTCACTGTACATCTGCAGATATAATGATAATTAGTTTGTGCTTCTCTGTGTTGCACCTCTAATTTAAGATAATGGTTAGATGTGAGAGCTCATGGTTTGGATTAGAAGAATCTGTTGAAATTCCTCCTAAATCACTTGATTTGGTGTTTCCTGACTTTTATTAAGATCTGTAACACACCTCCTGCAACACATTTCACTATATAACACATCATCTATAGATGTAGCAGAACTATGTTGAGAAATTCAACAAACATGCATTGATGTACAACTGATGCACTGGATTGCATGTTTCAAATTGATGTTAGAAGAATGCGTCAAAGGTGAACAAGTTCCATTAATGAACATGATTTTCAATTAAAGAATTATCTGACCATTTTTAAAAATTAATATTATTAAATGCATTGTTATTTTTTATTCTGTCCTTTTAATAAGCTTTTGTATTTTGTATATTATCTCTGAAATCTATAGAATGAAATTGTGCTCAGAAATCAGTCTGACGTATGGAAAAATGGGCTAAGTTAATTAATTTTTAAAAATTAATATTATCAAATGCATTGTTATTTTTTATTCTGCCCTTTTAATAAGCTTTTGTAATTTGTATATTATCTCTGAAATCTATAGAAGGAAACCGTGCTCAGAAACCAATCTGACGTATGGAAAAACGGGCTAAGTTAATTAATTTGTTCGTTCTATTCAAACAAAATTTACAGAAAGAAGCATGAAATTTTTTTTCATTGTAGATGAGTCCAAGGAAAACATTTTACTTGTTGACCTTTTGCTTTGAGGGTTACATAAAAATTTTATAATACTTTATTATCAACCTCTATAAAAGCCAAATTGTACTTTTGTACTTTATTTATTTGATGAAAATCTGCGATTGAAAATATATGAGGTATTGCAATTTTTAAGAAAATCAATACTTGTTCCAATTTTTTGGGACACAATATACACTGGTGTGCAAAACTTAAGCAACAGGTATGTTTTTTGCCATAGCTTCACGAGAAATCATCTGAGAGACATGAAATTCAGAAATGAGATACAGCATTTTGTTCTGAAAGAATGACGAAAGCATAGTTGCGCAGAAATGAATACAATGCATACAATATGGAATCAAACTAAAAAAGGCTTTATTGAACTCATAGTATCGTTACACATGATTGTCTGTCCAAGAGGAAGAACAGCAAGCAGATGTTCCTTAGTATGGGATATGCCCTCCCCTTACTGCAATGGTTGCTTCGCACCGTCTCCCCATACTCAGCACCAGATTGTCCAACAGTTCTTGAGGTAAGAGTGCCCATTCCTCAATCAGCATCTGTTTAAGTTGTCGGGTGTTCCCAGGAGGATGTAATCGTGCCGCAAGGCGTCTCCCCAAAGCATCCCACACATGTTCTATCCGATTTAAATCAGGTGAGCACGCCGGCATATCCATTCGAGTGATATCTTCACTTTCCAGGAGCTCCTCAACAGCATGAGTCCTGTGTGGCCGTGCATTGTCATCCATAAAAACGAAGTCTGATCCAATGACACCTCGGAACAGACGCACATGGGGAAGGACCACCTCCTGACAATAGCGATCTCCAGTTACAGAACCTCTGTCGAAAACGTGGAGCTCAGTCCGCCCGTTCATCATAATGCCTCCCCAGACGACAACTCCAGGACGACCGAAACGGTCTCTTTCCGTGATGTTACTGGGATAAAACCGTGTCCCGACCTCTCTCCAAATCAACTGGCGTTGGGAATCGCTTGTAACATCACGGAAAGAGACCGTTTCGGTGGTCCTTCGGTATGCATTGTATTCATTTCAGCGCAATTATGCTTTCGTCATTCTTTCAGAACAAAATGCTGTATCTCATTTCCGAATTTCATGTCTCTCAGATGATTTCTCGTGAAGTTATGACAAAAAACATACCTGTTGCTTAAGTTTTGCACACCAGTGTATATACATATTATTAATCAGTACTGTATATTCACATATATTTCCAATACAATAGATGAACTATAATTCAGTTGCAAGTTATAGTTGATTAAAATTCTTTTTATTGTAATTATATATTTTAATATTTCAAAGGAAACAGAAACCCTAAATTTTTATAGAATGGATCAATGAAATTTTGCTAACTCATGTTACAGTGGAACCTCGCTTAACAAGCACAATTCATTCCCGAATTTTAATCTTAATGCGAAACATATTAAGCGAAACAATTTTTTTCCCAAAGGAATTTATGTAAAAATAGGACAATGCGTTCCATTCCGAAAAAAATATTAGAGAAAATTTATAATAATGTAATTTTTTATTTATTTATACTGCATTTTTTTTTTTTTTACAAGAAAAGTGTCTAAAAACATTTGTCTTTGGGTATGCTTCAGTATTTAGCAAAAATGAGAGACAATATCATTAAATGAATTTGTAACGCGCATGGCAACTTTCTTATCAAGGTTATGCTTCTCAACATAAGGTACTATACTAACGTATATTTTCAGCATATTCCTTATTTCATTGGAAGATTGTTGCTCTTTTGAGTCTGTTATTTCTACCTCATCTGACCAAATATCTTCCGAGCTTTTTGTTTTTATACAGAATGCAGCTCTATAAGCTCATCGGTAGTTCTGGCTGTGTTCTTCCTTTCACCACTAGCTTAACGATATCGTTGCTTTCCACCTCTAGTTTCATAAACTTGGCCAGAAACAAAATCAAATCAATTAAGGCTCCACAAAGATTTTCTCAAACCCCTCGGAGTCGCGTTCAACAACGCAATCCAGCTAATACTTTTTCCATGTAAATACAAGGTTTTTCTTCAAACAAGCGCTCAACGCAGACTAATACAAGCCAATACTCCTCGCCACTCGTTCTTCGAAACATCGCTCTTTGAATGACTCAGTTTTTTTTTTTTACATTTTATTTTGCTTGTTATGGAGTTTTGATTTCACCAACTTATATTAAAAAATAGAGAATTGTAGTAGAATGCTGCGCAGAATTTTCATAATATAGCCATTGTTAATGTGACAAGTCATAATTCTCAATTAAGAATTTTCATTGAACAGGGTTGCCACGCCACCGGAAGAACCTAGAAAACCGGGAAAACAAAGGAAATTTAAAAATCGTCTAAAAAAACCGGGAAAATGCATTGAAATTAAAAAATTTTCATATAAACCGCAAAGAAACAGGGAATGTAAAGTTTCTTAGTTATTTTTTTTTTCATCTAAAAAATGCCGAATAAAAGATCGTAGTCATTGCTTCCAAAAACGAAACAGCACCATTCGCTATTGTGTAATTCGAAAACTCAGCCTTTTTCTACTCTCCCCCCCCCTCTTTTTTTTTCTGTGTAGATCAGTCCATTCTCGATTTGCTCAACAGTTGCTCTTTTTCCATGAGATTGTAGCATGGGCGAGACTTCTGTAACTGCGTGAAATAATGGAATAAATTTCTCTGGCGGGAACATTTCATTCTGTGGAAGCAGCGCGGTAGGGTTTCGTCTACCATATTTGAGTTTATTAAATGATAGTTTATTATTTGAGGGGAACTTATTCAAAGTAGATTAGAGATTTTTTTTTAAACAATGAGCTGCTCAAAATCCTCATTTAATACGAATTGGACGGATAAAAAAAATCAATCCTGATTTTGCTGAAGGAGTTCTAGTAGTCCCGCAAAATCCTTTTGTTGCGTACTGCTCGCTTTGTAAAAAGTTAATAGGTCTACGCAATATGAGAAAGTAGGCACTTACTAGGCAAACATACAAGACTGCCTGCCAGAGTCATCATTGATGTTAGATAAATTAACACAAGAAAAGATTACATGTCAAATCTGAAAACGTCAAATTGAATGTCAGACCTATTTCGAGAACAAATAATTTAAAGCTGAATTTTTATGGGCATTAAAACTGTTTGCATCACATTTGTCCTTTAATGGATTCAATGATATATCGGAAATATTTTCACTGAAAGTGAAATAGCTAAAAAATGTACGTCAGGCGTACGAAAATGTAGCACCTTATTTGTTAGGGATAAATTCCGTGAAACTTATGGTTGAAAAAATCTGCAGAAGTTGATGAAATTGGTGCCCGAATGCATCAATTGATGAAAATGAATAAATAAAAAAAGTAATCTTACTTTGTAATGTTTTTTTGCTGAGTAATGATTAAATTATCTTTATCATGCTAACAAAAATGTTTTGTTTTATTTCACTCGAGTCCTTAATTTTGTGTGATTTACTGTTGAAGAGAACATGAGAGATAATATATATATATATATCCCCCTTAATGTATTAATTTAATCTTTCTAAATTTTAGATAATAAATAAAGATAAATTGTTTTTTATATAAATATAAACCATCTATTAATATGCTATTATTTCAAATAATGTTAAATTATTGCTTCCTTTCCTTAGTTTTTCCACTTCTTAAAATCGCATTGCATTATATCTCGCACATGAGTGCTATTCACGCATTTGCTCTTGCAGGAAAAAAAACAGGGATTTTTTTTTTCTATATTTGAATGGCAACCCTGAATGAATATGAAATATGATTTATATGATGCACATGAAGTACTATGATATAAAACAACAATAAAATGCAAAAATATCACATCTGAATTTAATGTTCTAAACCGTAGAATTTTGGAAGATAAATGAAATCAAGTTTTAGATATTATCAAAAAGTCTTTGTACTTTTTGAAACATTTCTGTAAAACTTTGAAGATAAATTTTTTTTGAAAATTAAATTCAAAGATTAAAATCAAACTTGTTGTGTTAATATTTTGATCTTAGCGCTCTAAAAAATTAAAAGAATATTCAAAATTTTACTTGATTCTGAATATATAAGGACCGTCCAAATAAAAGTGGCAGTGCAGTCTATTTGATAAATGGTATAATGGTATTAATATAAATTAATAAGCAAAGGAAGAAAATAATACAGACGTAACAGATAGACTAAAAGTCATCTTGTAGGCTGAAACAAGTGTATCAGTGGCCCACGAGATAATAAATACCCTGGGTGTAGAAGCACCGAGGTTGGTTGTGGAACCAATTTTCAACGGCAGCTTGGGCCTCATTATTGTCGGCAAATCGCTGTCCCTTCAGAGCTTTCTTGAGTGAACCGAAAATGTGGTAGTCACATAACGAGAGGTCCGAGCTGTAAGGGGGTTGTTCAAGAACCTCCCAGGGAATTGCCTTAACAATGTTTGGCACGCCACAGCCATACGGGAACGAGCACTACCATGCGGGAGGATAACCCCACTTGACAGCATGCCACGTCGGTGGTTCTTGATATTCTGTCTCAGTTATTGCAGTGCGGCACAGTATGTGACAGCAATGACAGCCTAGCCTGTAGGTAGCCATTCCAACAGTAGTGGGCCATCGATGTCGCAAAAACGCATTAACATGACTTTACCAGCTAAAGGTGACGAGTGAGCCTTATACGGCCGTGTGGATGAAGGGTGTCGCCTTTCTTTGCTCATGCTTCTGGTGACGGGGCAGCGTGAAAATGTTTCATCCACGGTAATGATCCTTGAAAAGAATTGGTTTCCCATTTCGTGGTACCGTATAAGGTGTTACATGGAAGCAAACATGCAATGAATCTTCTGCTCTTTTGTTCTGATGTTTCGGCACGCAAACATTCGGCATTGCAACCTTTTATGCATTATTGTTCATAGACATTACCTCTGCTATTTCTCGAATGGTGATTCGCCGATTAATTCTCACGAGACGGTTCATATTTGCAACTGCTTCCTTGGTGATAACCACATGGGCTGTACCAGTCTTGACCTGTCGTCAGTACTGCTTTTTCCACTACGAAAATCCCTACACTATCGGAATACCGATCTCAGACACATACACTCCGCGCCGTATACATTTTGCATTCGACGACAGGTTTCACTAGCTTTCACATTTTCCGCTATTAAAAATTGCACGACCGCGTGTTGATACCGTTTAGAGGCATCCATGATGCGGACGATTCCTTTTAATGTGCTCTTACACTATCATTCACGCATCTAGCGGGATGTGACAATATCGCATGTATTCCCAGCACTCTGCGCCCTTTTTAGGAGTATGCGTAGTAATCTTTCTCTTCAAATGGCGGAGTTATTACAGGAATGCCATTTTCATTTGGGCCACCATTATACATTATAGTCAATTGCAAATACTTTACAAAATTTAATTCTAGATATTCTCATTAATTCGATGTAAAAAAATATAGGATTATTATAGAACAAATCTTAATTAAAAATGTGTTTTAAAATATAGCTCTTATATATATTGCATATATATATAAGAGCTATAATTTCACAAATATGATAAATCTTTTAGAGATTAGAAAGTCATGGAAGGAAGAATCTTGCTCAATAGTAAAATAAAGCTGTTAAAAAATTCGTACTAACAACATAAATTTACAGAAAATTGCTATCGGTGGTGAATTTTCTTTAGGAGGGTGAATTAACTTTTTGTTTCTTAAAAAGGATGGAGTCAATATTTGCTTATGGCATCTTAATCCTATGTAAAAGATAAAAAGAATTTATGCTCTTTTGGAAGTGAGTATGTAGTATCTGTTGTCTGTACTTATAATAAAGCTCAATGTGTGTGTTGGCGCTCTACAGGCGAGACCATCCGACCTACAGCTATCAAATTTGACACTTGCATACCTTGGAGGTCGGGAATGTGCACCTCGGGCCCTTGTTTTAAATTTTTAATTAGAATTTTAATTATTAATTAAAAACTAACTTTCCCGCCAAAAAATCTTTTTATTTCCCCACCGCCAAATGAGTAAGGCTTCAGTTTTTTTTTCCCCACGCTAACGAGGATAAGCTTAACTTATTTTCGGCCGATTATTTCAAACGATTCTGTTTATTTCTTAGTGTTTGATGCATTTAAAATTAAACATTGTTAATTAATCGGTCTTTAAGATTCGTTCTGAAGTACTTTTGAATTAAAATAAAACAGAATAAAGAAAATTAAAAATTCCTAATCTGCGTAGTCTTACCCCAACTGGCGTTAGAAAATTTACGTATTTTGCTTTACCATAATTGGCGTTGAAAATTCACGCATGCACATTGTGTTCTGATTGTTGACAATTCCATTTTCAACGGATACGGACTTGGTTTTGAAGGCTTAACATATTTCCGACCGATTATTTCAAGCGATTCTGTAGAGTTTGATGCATTTAAAACTAAACATTGTTAATTAATTGATCTGTTCATGATGAATCTCAGAAAATTTTGTCGAAAACTTCTTGAGATATTACATAAATTAAGAAAGATATTCTTTAGTGCTCATAAAGTTTAAATACTCAGCGACTCTGTTTTCAGTACTCATATTAAGAAAAAATGCTTTGTTTCAGTAAAAAATGTTCTTATATTAATTGCAGTTTAACTATTTCCACTTTAATTTAAAGCATAAATTCTACGGGAGCTAACAGAAAATTAGATATATACATATTACGTTATGGCTGAAGGCCTTTAAAATATTATGAATGAATTATATGACTATCAAAATTTGAAGATTTAAAATATTTTGATGAAGAAGCTATTAAAATAGGAGTTACATAAAATATTTAATTATTAAAATTTTAACGAGCATTAAGATTGGCGAACCGTCTGGTCGCCAAAGGCAGCTAGTTGTTTTATAAATTGTGATATTCATGTGATGAATAAGACTCATCGTTTCTTCATTTTATTTTTATTTGAGGGTTTTTATTTGATTTATTGTTGACATTCGATTTGCAGTTACATGTAAGCATTTAGTAAGGACATAATTTTGGATAGAGGACAGATAACAATGATGACATCAAAATTGATTTCCCTGTTACTTGACAAATGTTTGCTTTTTTCTTATATTACTTGGTTTGCCATCTGCTGTACTGCATATCTTTGCTATATAATGAGTAAAAAGAAGATCCAGCCTTTCAATCTAACTAATTATTGAGCCTCTCTTAATTTGTTCCATGTTTTAATTAAAATATAGTTCTATCTCATGCTAGTTTAATTTGTCACATACATTTATATGAAATTCTGTGCTAAGGTTATTGAGGCTTAGCATAATGGAGCTTTATAAAATTATGCCTTATTTATTTTAGAGTTGCAACTATAAAAGGACAAAATTTATATTTTTTGAGTTTGTTGACATTCAAAATTCACATAATTTTGCAAAGTATACACATTTTCTCTCACTGCATACTGTATGCTTGTGGTATTGTCAAGGCAATCATGCACTTTGTGAATGCTGAGAAATTGTTGATCTTGTTAATTAAATACTCCATTGAATACTTATTAATATTTTGTTAAAACAGCAAATGCTGAATATTGAAACAAAAAGTGGTAGTTTCTGAAATAATTACATTTAGAGACAGAACTTATTGCATGTTTAAATTTCTTTTGTTAATATAAACTTTTGAGACTTGAAAAATTTAAGTTTTACTTTAATTTAATGAGACCTTACTCTACTGATTGACATGTGAACATTAATTTCATAACTTCTATACAAATACATTTTAAATTCAATTGTTCTCCTTTTTTAGGTTAAATTTATTATGATGTTTTATTTTTGAGAAAGCAATTATAGCTTGTTTGAAATTCTGAATGAAAAGGGGAAATAGTCTCATTGTAATAAATTTGTAAAGCACAAAAATATGCAATGATTATGCATATTGAATCTTAAATTAACCACTCGAGTATTTAATGCTAGTTTTCATTAATTATTATGTTATTGAGGGATGTTCAGTAACTGGAAAAGTGAAATAAACTGTAGTAAAATGTCTTATTTTATTACAGTTAATTAATAAATATTAAAATTATCAAAATTGTGATATTAAAATTATGATGAAATTTTGTGAAATGTTAAAATCATTGAACAATATAATATGCATGAACAAAAGTTATTGCATGATTGATATATTATTATAAATATGATACATATTCTTATTGAAAAAACATAAGAATTCATTCAATTGTAAATCAGTATATATAAGACAGAAAGATTGATATGATATAGGAATATTACATCATTATTCTGATGCACCAAAAAAAAGTTCTTTGCTAAGTTTATACTTGTGCAAATTAACTGTATCTTATGGATTTTATATGTTCAAAGATTAATTAATTTTAATTAAGACGATTTAAATTAGTCTTATAAAATATCTTATGCAAAATTTTTATAACACAAAAATACTGATACTGATTATTTGAAAGACATAATATGTGCACAAAATGAGAAATTTTAACTTCCACACAGCAATTCTTTTGGGAAAAAGATTAAATTTTTTAAAAATTTATTATTACTCTGGTGACCAAATTTATTTCTTTTTCTGTTCATTTTTCATGTATTCGCTCTTTGTGATTTTATAAAATTTAACTAACTGCCAACTTTATTGATTGGATCTCCTGTAATTACTACCTTATTGTATTCTTTCGTAAGCAATATGGAGGAAGTAAGTGCGGATTTTAAAAAGTAGCCAGAAATTTAGCCGTTTATTTATTTGACGAAGTTGAAAACTTTTCAATCTTATTGCATATGGAATTTGAAGCAAAGTGGTTTCTTATGGAAAGTATGTGAATAAAAAAGGAGGACAAAATAAATTAATAGGATTTAAATGTATGTCTTAATTCACAAAGAAATCTCCACAAAAATGAAATCCATTTGTCCTTTGCTAATTATTCAAAGCTCTTATGATACCAAGATATAAAAGCATTTTTTTCTCTGTCTGTTTAGATAGAACTGCAAAATTATCTTTTCGAAGTAATATGCAGAGCATGAAATTTTGAACTCTCTATAGAGGAAATTATATGCATGATAAATTGAATTGTGATAACCCTCAGGAATTTAACTCCCATTCATGGTGTTTTCACGTTTTTAGGAATGACCCTGATCTTAAAAATACTATTTTTTTTAACGTGAAATTTTATTCCATTATATCACAGGCCTGTCTTATGAGGAAACAACATCTTTGGTAGGATCATCTTTTGTTCCCCACCCATAGCTCTGAATCGATGACTACTTATTTAAAAATGCACACATATAGCTTAAAATAAATATTGAATATATTTCTCTGACTACAATTCCCACAAATAAAACCCATGACATCCATATTTCCTTTGCTTACCCTGTACTTCAGTATTGCTATATGTAAATTCTTATGGATGAGAAATTGAAATGATTATAGATGCTATATTTCAAATATGTATTTTAAAGCTGTGTGAAGAATTATGGTTATATAACTCTTAAATTAGATGTATTCAATAAAATAAAAAAAATGAATGTCGTCATTAAAAGATGCTACTTTAATCAATATGATTTTGCATTTTGATCCCTAAAACTATTAAAATTTGCTCACTGAAAATATTGTTAACATGTCGATGATAAAATATTCGGCGTTTTAATTTGAAATTTAATACATTTGAAATTTAATACACAGTGTACATTTGAAATTTACTACACAGTGAATCATTATTATACTTCCTGCACTTGATATTTTTTTCTCTATTGCTTAGCCTGATATGGTGATACAAGCCTACATTATAAAATAGCTGCTTTAAAAAAAATAATGGTTAAATTCTTCCCATTTATAAAAAATAAATAAATAAAAATCTGTTTACAGATCTGATAATACAGTAATTGAATTCAGTGAGTGTGGTTTTAAGAAAGTTAAGACCAAAAATTTATTCATTTGACTTGTCCATTAATCAATTTTGTTTCTTTGAAATTATATTAGAAATCTGTTACATTTCCTCCAATCTATATATTTTTGGGGGGCTTCGATTTTTTTTAAAATTTAAAATATTGCATTTGGCAATAGTGAAAAAACTTAAATTATTTTTCAGGCAAGTTCCTTTTACATTAAATTACTTAAGAACAGGAAGTTTTTTACTTACCCCTTGAATTGCTTAGTTTGCGCTTCATTTGCCTGATGCCATTTTCTTGAGCAATTTCTCCTATAGTATTTATTATTTTACTTCTTTACAGCAAAAAAATGTTTGTTACTTCAGAGGAAGCAAGAAGAAACAAATGGTGGAAATTTGCTGTTTATGAACTTGTAGTTTTCATTTGACATTTATTAGGAAGTAAGAGGAAGTGACCTTTGGCAACTTCCTTCCACTGATATGCTCACATAACTTCCTTGTTTCTTGTCAAAGACATATCTCAGTGTTTCTCATCCTCTCAGATTATTTGAATATATCTGATTTTTATCCGATGGGACTGAAAATAACTTATGGTAATGGGAGATCTTCTTGAAATAAAATTTTCAGTGCTGCTATTTTTAACTTTAAATATTTTATTTGTTTCAAATTGTTTTTTGTTTTTTTTTATTTAGTGGTATGCATCTGCAGATGAAAATGGACGGACTTATTTTTATGATGAGGATAATTCTGAGTCTTTGTGGGAGCTACCGGACATTTCTGTATCCTCTGACTTTGAAGTAAATAATTTGATATTTTTAATTAGTTATACTAATAGGTATCTTTTACCTCATATTATTGTAGTACATCACTGGGAAAATTTTTTAGAAAATTTTTTCTTAATTTTATTCTTTTGTATTTCACAATCATTTTTTTTTCTGAACAATAATAACTGAAGCATTTTTTAAAATTTAATCTAGATATAGAACTAAAATTGTTACTTGATTATGTGACTTGAATTTCAAACTTTGGCTGTATTTTATGTCTCATTTATGCAATTCTTTTGAAGTTTTTGGGAAATATCTAAGGTTTTTTAAAATTCTTTTATTTTTTTGCAGGAGTCTAAACAGTGCCAAGTGGTTGAAAATTCTTTAGAATCTTCTGATAATTCGCAGATAGCTCAAGATGTACCTATTGCAAAATCCAACAACGAATCATTAACATCGCCAAAACTACGTAAAAAGGCTCCTAAATTACCAGTTCCAAGGCAGTTCAAAACAAGATCTTTGATAGTCCCTGAATGTGTTAATTTGACTGGTTCTGAAGACAATAAAGGTTACTTGCCCCCATCATTTGGAGAAGGTTACTGGCCCTCTGTTCAGGATGGTCATTTTGTAAGTTTTCCAAAAGTTAATGATTTTATTTTTATTGCTTCTGCTGTGGATTAAGTTTAATATAGGATAAGTGTTATTATAGCTGTGTAAAAAAAATCTTATGATACGATGTTTTCTTGCCTTGATTTTATGTAAATAATATTATTTCTTTTTCTTCTGTTTTTAGTCCATTACACGCAAAGGTACTTTGAATAAGACAAAGCTTGTTGAAGGCGGAAAGAGAATAAGAAAAAATTGGACTACATCATTTGTGGTTTTAACTGATGTTTTCTTGTTATTTTACAAAGATATACGTTCAGCTCATCTAGTAAGTTCTTTTCACTATTTGAGTTCCTTCTAAAATTATTCTTTTTACTATTTGTAAACAAGATGTGAATTTTTAAAATTTTATTTAAATTTTTCCTTGTTATATTAATATATAAATTATGCATCATAGCTAAATTGTAAGATTTTTTTTATATTTTAGTGAAATAATTATAGTTAATAACTAGTTAAGGGAATGGCTGGATATTAATTTTTCAATTTTTAGCTTCTTTCTTAAATTATTTTATCAACAACTATTGCATTGGAATTTGTTTTAAATGAGGAAAAATTATGACTGTAATTGCTGTTCGCTGTCTCTTTTCTGAATTACCAGAAATATTTTTTAATAATAAATAACATTTAAAACTATGTATGCCTTCCTAATAGAATCTTCATAAAATATAAACATGGTGTGATGTTGGTTTGTTGAAATGTGCAGGAGATAATTGCTTTTAACTCGATTATTTCTTCGCTTTATTAGCAGTAAGAGTTTCATCTTTCCGCTGGTTAATTTATTATTACTATTATTAAACTATGACCAAAAACTGATTAATGCACTATCAACAAGGGCTGAAGACAGAATGTGGGAAAGCATTCTTTTACGCATGGTATTTTTATGTGATAGAGAGCTAAGTATTAGATGAAGTTATCGAAATTAGACTCTGGGAAACACAGGATGATCCAGAATCGCAGGCAACTCCATAAATAAATTACTTTTAAATTAATCTAAAGCATAAAATCAAAATAACTTTTAATTCTGAATTTAAGTGGTTAGAAAAGTAATTCAATGTTAAAAACACTAATAATTTTATTTTATTATATATGTATTTATTTAATTCTTAAAGTGAATAAGTTAAAGTTATTTGCATCAATGATGCAATTATATAAGTAATTTATTTTTCTGATAATTACAAAATGTGCATGTACACTATTAGAATATTAATTTGAAATTACATTTCATAAGGCAAGTGCATTAATCAAAACTGATTTAAAAAAATATTGTTATTTGCTTATAATGCAATATTATAATTTCAAGAACATTTTTAAAATTTAGCTTTTCAGAATCATAAAATAATTGCAAATGTAAAGTTTTTTTTTTTTTTTTTTCAAATAAAATTGTCAGATTTGAGGAGAACATGAATTACAAAGATATTTCTTCATCTCAAAATCGTTGTGTAGATACAAAAATGTTAATGCAGTGCAAGAAAATAACAGTTATCATTCTTATTTTGATATAATAACTGATATCCTTTATTATCTTTTATGTTTTTTAATTGGCAAAGTAATTCATTATAAATTTTTGCGATAAAGATTTCCAACTTCATTTCTCATGAAATACAAATGTTACAAATTATCATTTTTTATCTGCTATATTTCCAAGCTCTCAGCAATATAGACATATAAAGTTTTAGTTTATACTTTTTGATTCAGATATGGTATTTCAAATTCTCAGATTTGCAAAACAATTTATATATTTATAAAGTTTGCAAAGGGAAACATCAGTATGATATTTGCCAGATTCATATTTGTAATATAATGGAGTCTTTAACCGCAAAATACTTCTATCTCTGTTTGGTGATTGCAAAGTTGAACATGTTTTTATGTATATTATTGAAGCATGCTAATATTGTTCTGAAGACCTGTTTTCTTTTAATGATTTTTTCTTATCTAGTTTATCAAAATCCTTTTTTATGTTCATTACAATATTTTTATTTTGCGTTTATTTTTTTCTCTCGCCTAACCTCCTCAAAGAAAATTTTGGAAGGAAAAATTAATTTTTAACCAACTTGCAATAAATTGACACAAATATTCATCTTCTTTATTTGTATTTGTGATAATTAGTATTGCAACTATCAGTTAAAATTAGAAAATCAGTTTTCTAACCTTTTTTGCCTATTTATCTCATTATTTATGGGCTGCGATGTTCTGATAATAAGGTATCGACTTCGTTCCGGGTTCGAGGCCCAATTTCACCTACGAAATGCTGTGTAAGCAGGTCTGGTATACTTTTTTAAATCCGTCGGGACTAATGCCCTCCTGCTTCTGTGGTCGGAAAGTTCGGAGGAGGGAATGCCAGCTCAAATGTTCAAAGTTACGAGCCCGTCCCAAAATAGCCTTAACATTGCTTTAAAATGGAGTGTTAATGTTAACTAAATTAAAATTATCTTATTCTTTAAGAAATTTATCACTTTATTTTTTTCCACTTCACAAAGAAGCAGAGAAAAATTGAAGAAATAGATATCTGTGAATATAAAAGTACTATCAAATGTTAAGTAATCACATGCTTATTACATCTTGATGCTTAAAAATTGTTTGAATTATTATAAAAAAAATTCTTAATTTTTTTCACTCTCAAAATGATTTTTTTATCATTGCCTAGGTTATGTATGAAGCAAATTTCATTTTTTCAGGTTATATAACATAAAAATAACGTTAAATTTGTTCTCAATTTTCTGAAACTTTTATTTTTTAAATTTGGAAAGTGTGAAGATTTAAGCTGTTAATTATTATTATTTTTACTTTGAATATTGGTAACTTCTTCAAATATAATATAAAAATAAAATCTTTAATAAGCGATAAGCGTTGCAGATTTAATGCTTGTTGAGATCGAACTTTGAAGCACTATATTGTGTTGAAAAAATTATCTTTCCAATTTAAAAAAAGGATTTAAAATAATGATCATTAAGTTGCTGAATATTAATTCTTGTAGGCTACTCCTGGGATAAAACCTGAACTTTGTATAGATTTAAATGGAGCATTAGTTGAGTGGTGTCCTGAAAAATCTAGCAGGAAAAATGTTTTCCAGGTATTATTGTTTTTAATTCTTAGCATTTATGTATTAGAATTGTAAATTGTATTTTGAAACATTTGCAGTATTGGACATTATTTATAATATTTTGTTGTTTTGTCTTATTAAAAATGTATTTAATGTATAACTTAGGATGCAGAATAGGCTTGTTTTATTTGCATTATTATTTTGCGTGATTGATATGCTTTTCAGTGTATTTTTAATATCTTAACATTTGCTCTAAAACTTATTACATTTGTTAATAATGCATAAAGTAATTTTAGTTACTCCCAGATAATGATAAATCAATGAAGTATCAGTGGGGAAAATGATGGGGATAATACCAATTAATATATTGTGTTAAATAGTAATTCATAAGCAATTTTGAAATTAATTAATTTATTATTATTATTATTTGATGATGAAGTTGGTTCATTGGTTATTTCTTCATTTTTCTCAAATACAAATACCGTCGGTAGTTGTTGAGGCATTGCGACTTCTCCATATTTATCACAAATCTTGTGAGTGGCTTTAACAGTCTTAACACTTTGATTAAAGGTTAAAAGTAAATATTGAAACTATTCAGTTTTGTTGGCTTTATTTTTTCCATTTTAATTATCTGAAAAGGCACGAAAAAATAATTAAAATTTAAAAATAATAATAAATTAAGATACATTAACTTCAAGAGCATTGTATTCTCTGTCCCTGAAAATGAAACATTTTGCCACTATATTTTAAAATTTGACGGAAAAAAAAACGCTTATGAGTTTTTTAAAATTACATCTGTATTTCGAAACAGAGACAAAAATAACTCCTAGCAAAATCATAAACGAACAGATGAAATAGAATACTATAATCTGTGTAAATAGAATAAGCATTTTAAGGTCACGTGATTTTCCCATTCTCCCCTTTTTTCTTCTCCGTTACCGTGGGTTCGATAAATTTTGCTTTTTCTCCACACCAGTATGTTTTAATAAAAAGTAGGAATAAGAATCAGAAAGTTGGATATTCTGGTTACCGTTTGAAAGCTTATGTGTTACCGAAATATTCTAACAGCATGATGATTTTTTGATTTTTAATTAGACCTTTATAAATATTTTGACTTAGTTATTTTTGTTGTTAAAAATTAAAAGGTAACACAAGCAATTTTAATCAATTGTTAAATTTTTGAGATATTTTCTTCGGTGAATTTAAAAAAACTGAAAATTCTACTTGGGAATTGTATGAAATAATTAAAAGTACTTGGTTTGTATATTGAATCTGTTTTTGTCACACTTTAAAAAAAAATGTAAATTTTATTATCATGAATCTACATGTTACAAATATTAATTATTTACAAAACATCAAAGCATTTAAAAATAAAAAAAAAAGTTCACTGGGGGCAGAAATAATTACTCTATTTTGGGAAAAAAATCATGAACTTTTAAGATAAATGTAAAGATAAGTGTCAGTTTAATAAATATGCTCATAGAATTTCTTACTTTTAATAAATTTATTAAAAAATAAATACATACATTTTCAGATACAATTATGATTAAAAGGGTAAATTTTTGCATGTTTCATTTTACAAGAAATAAAAGGGTAATAAAACTGAAATATTGTCCAGAATTTCAGCAGCTGCACAAATTCGCTATACTGTTTTACAGGGAACACCACATATTTCAGAAGTACTTTCTGCGTCTTTAAAAACAATTATTTTTCCATAGCATTTCAATTAGATTATACCAACTCTTAAGTAACTTCATACATTGTAGGCATCTTCATACATCTTTGATTGTATCCAGGCATCAGGGCTATTCATGATAGCAGAGCTTAAAAATCTGACATTTTAATGCTATTTTGTGAAAATGAATTAGCTTGTAATCGAGAACAAAGTGGCTTACAAAAAACGAGAGCACAAGAACTAACTATAATGCGTGCTCTAAGAGGAAAAATATTGAAAGCTATCGAAACTCTTTAGCATTCGTGTAAAAAAAAAAGAATGGCGCTGCTATCTGCCATATCGTTGCCAAGGTGGCGAAGTAGAAGTCGTGACCTTGAGCCGCATATTTACACAAACTAGTATAAAACTAATGAAGTGCTAATGTTTTATTTATGCATACTGTTCATTCCAAATAAAGCAAGCTCAACATATGCTTTGTGAAATATAACCGAAACTGATTCTTGCTTTTTTAAACATTACGAATCAACCAAAGCTGGCGCAACGTAGGATACCTGTATTGTGAGCTAAAATTGTTTAAGGAAAATGCACTAATGTTTTGTGTTTGTACATTCCTTTAGAATTCCAATGTATGTCATTTTGACATTATGTATGTCCCTTATTAGCTTAGTTAACCAAAATTTCTTGTATTTCATATTACATTCCAACATTAAAATTTTTTTTATATTCGGGATCCCTGATTTATCACTTTATGTTCCTTATGCTAACCTTTATATTGGGTGGTCATAAAATAACTTACTAGAGGAAGGCACGGGGTTGAAATCTGAGATCAGGATGATATTTAGTATAATGATGGTATACATTTTAGAATGTTCATACATGAAAATATTAAAACGCAATGGCCAGTCAATTTCGTCCTCAAACTTTTGGTAAAGCTTATATACTGATAACTTGACTCCCGTCCTGATGACATGGTTGTCTCTTTAACCGTCTCGTATGCAGAAGGTCAGGGTTCGAACCTGGCTAGAAATGTTTTTCTTTTTCAATAACTTTTATTCAATTAAAAATTTACAAATACTCTTGATTAATGTGTTTTTAATTTTTCCATCCAAAATAAATATTTATTATCAAAATACATAATAATAAAATTAAAATTTTAAAAGAAAAAATTATAAATACAGATGCATTTTTTTAAAACAAAATAAAATTATTTAAATTTAATTAACTATTTACAGATAGTTTTAATTAATAGGCTACTTATTTTTATGCAAGGATAAATGTTTATTATTTTAATACTTAAACAGTAGTAATAAATATAACATAAATGGTGATAATTATTCATTATAAATACTTGCATCGTAAAAAAAATTATTTAATTTTTCTAAAAAATTATCCTATATACATTTACTTTTGATCATATACAAGAACCAGAATGGTAATTATAGTAAAATCATTGGAAATAAAATATATTTCGACATTTTGCACTACTAATAAATGATGATTGTCCACAAGAGCAAGGTTTCTTTAAGAGATCTATGGGAAAACAAACTTCATTTGCATTTTAAAATATCTCTCTCATCAGAAAGTTGGGCAGCGTACCATGCGTACCTTATCGTCTTTTTAAAAATTGATGGTGTACAATTAATTGAATTTTTACACTATCTTCGCAAGAATTTATTTCTTGTATACGCTTAAGAATCTTGTATACGCTTAAGAAATTCTTAAGAATTTTGTATACGCTTTGAACCATCTGCCTACGCATTCAATAAATTAATACCTGCTCTCTACTATTACTTTTGATTACTGAAGTTAGGGAACTTTGCTTACATATTTAATAAATATCAGCTGCTCCCTTCAATTTTTGATATAAATACTGCTTCGTTTAGTTAGAATTGATAATTTATTGTTATTAAAATCTAAGAATTTGATAATTAATTGTTTGAAAATGATGCAAGCAAGTTAAATTATATGTAATGTTACGTTTTTAATTATTTTTCTTTTAAACATTAAATTATAATTTAAGTATTAAAGGAATAAACATTTATCCTTGCATAAAAATAAGTAGCATATTAATTTAACCTATCTGTAAATAGTTTATTTTGTTTAAAAAAGACATCTGTATTTATAATTTTTTTCTTTTAAAATTTTAATTGTATTATTATTTATTTCAATAAAAAATATTTATTTTGGATGAAAAAATTAAAAACATATTAATCAAGAGCATTTGTAAATTTTTAATTGAATAAAAGTTATTAAAAAAGAAAAAAATTCCTAGCCAAGTTCGAACCCTTACCTTCCGCATACGAGACGGTTACCTAGACAACCATGCCATCGGAATCATCTGGACGGGAGTCAAGTTATCAGTATATAAGCTTTACCAAAAGTTTAAGGGCCATTTTCTCGAAATTGACTGGCCATTGCGTTTTAATGCTTTCATGAATGAACATTCTAAATGTATACTATCATTATACCAAATCTCATCCCGATCTCAGATTTCAACATGCCGTCTCCTTGTTAGCCTATAAACAAGTTGCTAGCAGCCATTAATCATCTAAGAATGAGAATAAATTTTAAATAAGCACATTCAGAAATCATTGAATGACCATAAAACAATATCTGAAACAAGAAAAATAGAAGAATAAGAGCATTCAAAAGAAACGTAGAAACAACATTAAGTCAGATATTGCTTGTAGGCTTGATATCCACATGTCAACACATGCTTAACTTTCGTTAACCATCTCCTGCATACAGAATGCCATTGTGCATGAAAATGGACACAATGAGCATTAGGAAACTAAATTGTTTTGCTCTTGTGTCATTTCTTTGTCCTTATTGGTTTCTCCGCATTTTTTTTTTATCTATATGACTTCCACATTTTTCGTTATATAGGCATCTTACTAATGTCATTCATGTTGACTGTGTTAGCCTTATGGTATATTCTGGGTTTTTCAACAAAAAGGTACTAGATTCGAAACTCGATTTCACTTATTGCAAAGGAATCTGCTGCGTGTTCAACCCATTGAAGTTCAAATGTCTTTTATTTGCATAACATGAGAGTTTGGAGATGGTTTGGTAGCTCAGGTCTTCGTGTGGCTTCTAAACTGGACATTAATGCAATTTAGCTAGATTATTTGAGTGATCTTCATAATCAGTTAATAGAGTATAACAGTAGATGTCTGAATTTTTTTAGAATGTTGTTGCTATATCTGTAACCATGTGTGCACAGCTTTTGTTTTTCTCACTCTTTTTTACTGTATTTTATGATCATCTAATGTATATATTTTTATACTCCTATAATAAAGGAGAGTAGTATATTTTGGATGCATTAAAATCAGAGAGAAGAATTATTGAAAATTAAAGAGTATGTCAGTTATGGGAGCACTAATTGAATTGTTCAGACACCATAAATTTCCACGGAAGTGCGAATTTCAATGTTTCCCAAATCGAATATTATTTTTCTTGAGATTTATTTTCTTTTATGCAAATAATTCTATAATATTTTTAATATCTCAAACGCTTTTTGTTTAAATTTTTTCATTTTTTTAAAAAGTTAACCGTATTTTGTCTCTTGGTGTTTTTGTTTGTCTTCATTATTTTATGAAGTTCAATTTTCCCCCCTAATTATGTGTCTTGGCCGATTTTATAACTTCATAATTAAAAACATAAATTGCATATTTTTATCAACCCTTAATAATTTGAAGTGCTGAAAAAAAATGTATTAGAAGATTAGTGCTTTTTATGTTGTGATTTGTAAATTGTTCGTTGCCATAAATCAGCTTCAGCTCTTTCGAATCCATGATTTTAGCGTTCATGCTAAAAAGAGCATAAATTGGATACCTATATACCATAATTATGTAAACATCAGGCATTTGTCTATTGACAGGGCATGAAATGCTCAGCAGGTAATCATTTATTTAGATAAAAAAAAAATACGTTACTTATTGGCAAAGAATTGGCTAAGCATAAAAGTCTTTCATTAGAATTATTTTTGATATTTATCTGTCGTTCTCGTTTATATACAGGAGTGCTTTTCAAAACCTGTTTCAATCAAAAACCTTTAAAAATAGATATTGGATTTTTGTGGTGTTAATGTTTTCATTATTAAGAAAAATATCCAAAGTAGACCTGGAATACGAACATGCAGATAAAAAATAAACTGTCTGAGTTCTCATAGAATATTTCTGCATCATTTAGACTTACTTTGTATGGGATACATAAATTAATTCTTCTTTCTTGTTACTAGTAAATCACTTCTGTCATTTTCTATTTTTTAGATAAGGAAAAAAAAATGTAAAAGAGAAAATCCGCCTGTGTTGTGCATTGTAGTAATATTGTTTGCTTTGAAATATTTGATATTTTATTTTTGAATTAAAAATATTGCCAATGTTAAATTTAAAATTGCATGAATTTTTTTTAAAGAAATTAATTTTATTTGTCTCTTTTCAGATAAGTACTGTTCTTGGACATCAGCTTTTACTGCAAGATGATAATGCACAGACTACAAGAGAGTGGTTTGAAACAATACAAGCTGCTATAATGAATCTGGTATGTAATCCTTTGATTTACAAAAGTAATTTAAAATCGTTTTTAAGCAAAAAGCTTTGTATATTTACTTTAGTTTTAGGAATTTTTTAATGCAATATTTATAGATTGGGATTAAGAGAAAATAAGTGATACCTGAAATGTTAGTTCTAAATCTTTTATATGTATTCGGATTTTTATTATTATTATCATTTCTTGTGACAATAATCAGTATTTACCTGTGGTGCTTCAAAAGAAAAAAAAGTTATGAATTCTGTTGGATGTTTTTATGTCAATATTTTTAGCCATTATGAGTTATGTTGAAAAACTCCTTTACATTGTTCTTGATGTTTTAAATACTTACACATAAATACAATGAAGGATGAAAGACCAAACTTGATGAGTATTTCTTTCCAAGTTTGAAAAATATCTTCCAAGTTGGATATGATATCATCGTAAAGCTGTTTACTATTTTAATATGAATATATTGAAGCTTCTTTACAATTTCTGGTATTTTGATTACATATCTTAAGTGCTTGGTCATCATTTTAAAATTAAAAGCAATAATTTGAATACTGATATTTAATGTATATGCTAATGCTTCCACTCTCTATTGGATGTTACAGCATGTATTTTAAGAATTTAAATTTACTGTTATATTTAAGTAGTTTGTGTGTACAGATAAATATCAACATAAGCTAAAAAATGGCTGAAATTTAAAGGAATGAATAACTATTTTATATAAATAAATGAACAACCTTTTTCAGAAACTAGTTGTAGTGATTTTTTTTAAACTAAATTTATATTGTTTAGTAAACTGCTATTGCAATGATACTATTTTTATTATAATTTTTATCATTTATAATAACAGAGATTTGCATATAATATTTGGTTTTATATGAATTACACAATTCAGTGAAATGGTGTGTGCACTATTGTTTTGGTAAAGAAACTGTATTTTGCAGTAAAAACTTTGTTAATCTTGATATTTTTCTCATGTACATTTTTTCCCATCTAGCCATCTGGTATCGAGCAGGCTGATGCGAAATATTCTTTTAATCGAGATGATGGTGGTAAAAAAGATGTCAAACTCTCCCGTTCAAAATCTACTAAACGTAAGTTTTTATTTATCTCTTTGGTATGGTAGTAGTAAATCAGTTTTTAAACATGATACTTTCTCTCACCTTCAGTAAATTTAAAGAATCTTAAATATAAGTAGGTACTTTATGTATAATTTTTTAAGTGGTTATAAAAAGGGCTTATAAAAATATGTAATTAAGTAACAGCTTGAAAAGGAGCCAAGCTATTCATTGAAAAGTATACTTAAGAATGTAAACATATTTTGAACTAATTTTACCAGATAAAAATATTGATTTTGCTCATTTTACTTTATATAATGTTCATTTGTGTTGTGAAGACGCACATCTTTTTTCTGTGATTGATGAATAAGGGGTTCAATGAATTCAATTTTCTTCATGCTCTGAAATTTTTACTGGTAAAATAATTTAAGAATTTCATGTGATTGGCAAAACAAAACTTTTTGAAGCATACGTTTGTTAATGTGAATTCTCAGGCCGTTTCAGAGTTATCTGGCGTTTCTAAGGTGAAGGGGAAAAAATCAAATCATATTAATATATATTTACATATTCACATGCACAGCTACGAAAGCAGATTTAAAAAAAAATTTATTGATCTTTTTATAATTAACAATACGGTATTAAAATTGCACAAAAACGTTTTTTCATTGATTTTCATTAACTCATATTTTAAGCGTGAGTTATATATTAGTCGTTACAATTAAATGCATAATGCGAAATTTAATATTTATTCTGATAATGTTTCTTGTATTTGTTCTAATAAATGTTAGAAATAATGTATTATTATCATGGGACCAGCACCCTTAGGCACAAATTTCCACTGCACGCTTAAAACGTGCTAACATCGAATTTAAGATTTTCCTGAAAAAGTCGAGAAGTAAATGCACAGTACAGTTTGTTTCATTTAATGAAGATATTCAATTAGATGATTTTTATTCTAATGTTTTGAAGTCCAGATTTTTTAATTTTTGAGTCCTAAAAATAATTATTTTATTATATGATAATGTGATTGTGGAAAGTGGATTTAGTATCAACAAGTATATGCTTGTAGAAACTCTGAAAGAAAATATTTCAGTTGTTCTAAAAATTGTGTATAACGCTATAAATTTTTATAGAGGTGTTTTAAATGTTCCTATTTCAAGAGATTTGTTACAGTATGCAAAATTAGCATTGCAAATTAAATCGTTGCAAAAAAAGGGGGGGGAGAAGAAGAAGCTGATGACTCAAAAATCTGCAGAAGTTAGAGAAATTGATGCTCAAATATATGAATTGACAAAAAGGAAACATTGTAATGCTTTTCGTTAAGTAATCATTAAATGATTTGTAACATAATATCAAGAATATTATTTTGTGTTTTATTCCACCCAATTCCTTAACATGCAAATTTGTCTTGGAAAAATTCTAGGCAATAATAAAGAATTTTTTTTCTGTTTGTTAATATAAGCATTCATTTAATATATTATTTCAGGCAATGTTAAATTGTAGCTTATTTCCCTTTGCTTTTTCCACTGATAAAACTACGAGAATATTTTTATTCTATTGTAACTATTGTGATATTTGTCCGATTACTCTTGTATTGCATATACATGTAGGGAAAACGTAGGGAATTTTTTGACCAGATTTGAATGGCTACCCTGATTTGAGGAAAGCATAAGCAAAGAAAATGCTTAATCATCAATTCTGATTCTATTTAAATTATAGGAAATATTTTGATTCTTTCGCATATTAATTTTTAACTTAACTTCCCAATTCATATGTACACAGAAGTTTAATGTGGAAATAATTTTTTTGTAAATAAAATTACCTTATAGGAATGCATTTTTTTAATATTATAATTCATTATATATATTACATAAAATATTTTTATTTCAGTAAATAAATAAAAATAATAAAAAGCATTAAAATCATTTTATATTTAGATTATTCAACTGGGAAAAATGATGCTGAAAGTGAGGTTGGTTTGCCAGCTGAGAAGAAACGTAAAATTAGAGATAAATTGAGACAGTTTTTTGTTAGGAGACCAACTCAGGAAAGTTTGAGAGAAAAGGGTATATTACAAGGTAAGTAATTCGGTCTTCCTGTGCTTTAACAAATCAAAATAATATCTTATAAAAAGCTTTGTTAATTCTGGTCCCAGACAGTATCTGAATTGATTTTGTTACTTAAGCTAATTTCATGAAATGATGTGTTAAAAAAAAACTTTATAATCCTTTCGCGTGCGAATTATTATTTGTTTGCAAATGTTGTGTATTTAAAATAAAAATTAGAAGGATTTCATATGTAAAATCAATTATTGGTGCTCTGATCATGTTGCCATCTTGGAACTTATTAATGTATCGTAATTAAGGGTGTGTTTAGTTGTGATTCACTTCGATTATTGCGACACGTTAGAAAAATAATTTTATTTGCTTTCAAACTTAAGAGATTAAACAATTTTGACTACAAGCTTCACCGAGACGAATGCGCGAGCGTTCTGAAGAAAGAAGAATAGCTTTTTAGAAGCATCCTGCGTGTCAATACCTGTATGATGGACAGCTCGCCAGTTACGACACACACACACAGCCTCGACGGAGCTTGTAGATAACAGATTCATATTGATATTTGATTTATGATAGGCATTCATTACAAATGCATTATTTGTACAATTGATGATATCCGTTGGTTATTGAAAACCCATTTAGTCCACTAGGCCGGAAAGAATTAATAGGATGAAATGGTTGTTGTGGAAATGCATTATTTTAGATATCCATTCTTTTTAATAATAACTGATTTTTTAAGAGTTAAGATTTTAGAAATGTTATGAGAACGACTTATAGCAATCTGTTATATTACATACGGTCGAAGGAGAGGGGGGGGGGCTAGCTTCATTCTGCTGCTAGTCATTGTATACGGAAATTAGAATTATCATTTTAAAGGTAATAAAGTATATACTAATATATTCTGTGTCTGAAATGTTCAAAGAGACATATTTAAAATTGCACAGATGATAAAGTTCCTATGACAACACTCTTTTTTGAAGTCGTGAAGGAATTTCCCATAGAAAAATTATTAACAGTACAAAATTTAGTTAATATACTCTAATTACATCAGGAGATGTTTGAGATTTCTTACTAAACGGTAATTTTAATGTGTAGATATTCTCTAGATGTCGTTAATATTATTTTTATTTTTGTAACATTTCTAAAGCATCTATCATCGATTTCTACTTAATGAATGTTAAAATATTATATTGAAAAGTTCTGGTTGAAATTTGATTATTTTTTCCATGCATACACACACAATAAAAATATTCAAGAGCATTGAAACCTTTGTCTAAATCGAACTTGAGCCTGAATTATAAGTATGCTCAAAGTATCAAAATGAGGTTGTTTGTGTGTGACAGAAAGAGGGAGAGAGCAAAAGAAATAAAATTAATACCTTACTGATCCAAAAAAAATTTCTTGAAACTTTTTTTTTCTTTTCTTTTGTATTGTTTTGTTTACCGACTCATAGACATGAATTGACACTAAACTTTATTTTAGAAACATATACATATATAAAAAATAGTGCATTTCATTTACTGATAAATGTAAATCAATTTTCTTCCTTTCTTTACTGGCAACCTAATGTTAGGTGCAAATTCCTTTTGATTGAGAAAGATTTCGGAATATATCATATTACAAAATTGGAAGGCAAATCGCAGAACATCACACTCTAAATATATATTCATTTATTCTGTATTCTTTTACTTTCCGCTAGTGTAACATTTTCTTAGTAATTAAACTATTGATTCATCACATTTTCTACTTCAGATATTATTATAAGATTTTAAAGACATCCAATGGAGTAATCAAAGTAATAATAGAAAATTTTAGAATTTTTTTGATTAAAGACAATAAAATAGATACAATTAAATTGGCTGGGAAAAAAATAAGGTTTTATCAACAAAATGTGGAGTAATGGAAAAATAACAGTTAAAAATTGTAAAAATACATTCAAATGTAATTTATGAGAAATAACATAATTGTACTTAAAAATTTTGTCTACAGATTTTGATTTAATTTTTGCATTGTCTTGACATTTTTTTTAAAAAAAGTGAGTTAGAGCTGCACAGAATTATTTGACAGATCATAATTATTCATTTAATTGAGGTCAAATAAAAATAACCATAGATATTATTTATAAAGTTTCCTATAATCTTCTCTGTAACTAACAAATCTTTGAAAAATGAATTTCATTCAAAATATTGTGTATTATTTTGTAATAAAATATTGATTATTTCAAAAGATATATTACAACGTTCTTATTTTTCAAAAAATAAATTCAAAATTCAGTTGGATTGAAATTTATTATTTTAAAATTTTATTTTATGCGTTTCTATCTATCATTTAAATGTAAAGTGAGAAGTGAGTAATTTTATATTGTCATAGGTAATGGTAAATAAAATTTATCGATATTCCAGGAATCATTATATTAATTTCGTACAAGAAAATTTTAAGATATATTTTGCATCTAAAAAAAATCAATACTAAATGTAATTCCTTTTATGATTATATGCAATGCTTTAATAATTACAATTAGAGTAGTTTTATGAAATTTGGGACTGTATGAAACCTTAAAACAAACAATAAATACTAAATAAATAGAAATAGCCTTTACCTTGTTACAAAATAGGGATTTCGTTATGCATTAATTATAAACAGAAATAATAGTCAGTATATTTGTAAAAGTAATTAGTTACAGTCCTACAAATTATTTATTGGGAGATAAAATTCCCATTTTTCAGTAACTTCTTATATTCTATAAGTTACAATGAGTGGCAATTCTAGTTTTCCAATAAGACAGAGATTTTTCACCAGATTTAAAAATTGCGACTATTAATAAAATATTGTGACACTTGAAAGTATTTTTTTGTTATTTTTTGCTCCCGTTCGAAATTTTTCATATATTCTTGCATTACAATAATGTGGGAAATAATATTTGATGTATTTGAATGCCAAATAAATAGTTGTTGGCATTTTGAAGTTTGTTAATTCACCCTGAACGTATCGTTTTTGTGGCAATACAGAAAACTTGATATGGCAAATATATTAAATTTTGCATGTCTCCATAAATTCGTCTTGTCTATTGATTTATGTTGTAATTCAAAAAGTTTTAAGCTTTAAATTTGAAATTTTTTTCGCATATTAAAAATTATTTTTTTATGATGTGTGCAAAATTTTTGGAGTACTTTATTATTAACTCATAATTTATATACGAATAAACCTAGCCTAATGAATTTTGATTTCCGTGAATAACTTTTATATAGTTTTGAGGTTTAATGAGAAAAATGGATGTTGCCAATGGAAATTTGAAACTGCAACTGAAAATTTTCCTTGTTCTTACTTCAATACATATCTACTCCCTAATGAAATATTTAATTCAAAATTCTTCAAAAGTATGTTCATTCTTTTCAAATTAGGCATTTATTATGATTGTGTGATGAATGATGTCAAAATCAAAGCTGGATGGCTTTATTTTCTCTTATATTTTGTGAATATTGAATACTTAGAATTTTTCTTGATCCATTTTGAAAAAATGAATTTTAGATATATAGAACGTTGTACACTAAAAAAAAAAAATCCAGCTATGATATTAAGTTCTCTAACCCAATTATGATCATCGTTTCTGTTGTTGTTTTTTAATTTCATCAATATTAATGCAAGTATACATTTCTTTTAAATTAGACACAAGATGCAGTTTTGTATTTCATTTCATTGATGGTTTTCTTTATTGACAGTGAAGAAAGTTTCATTTATGTGATCATTTAAACTTCCTGAACAAATATATAGTTACTTTTCGCCGATAAATAGTGAAACAAATATTTAATTTACATCAGAAATCTTATTACCGTTAAGGTTAGAATGTTTATAAAGTTTAGAGTCTTCATTTATATTGTTTATTAATTTATGGGCTAGATTTTATCTTAGTGTCTGTTATCCAATGGGCCTTGAAGTATTTTTGCTGATTAATTATTAAAGCATAAAATTAATATAAAGTAATTGCTATTTATTAAATTTATTTTATAACTTTGTTTCACTTGCAGATGAACCAGTATTTGGCTGCCATTTAGAAACCTTATGTACTAGAGAAAACAGGAAGGTTCCGAAATTTGTTTCCACATGTATTGAAGTTATTGAAGAAAAAGGTATTTTTTTTCCTTAAAAAAATTATTTAGTATAAGAATCAAAAGTGTTTTATATCACTGTTTTCTGCAAAAAAATAGTTTTTTTCTGATGATGGATTTACATTTAAATTGTAGTAAGAAGTATTCAATTGAGCTTGCAACCTTTTTAAAAAAAACTTTTGTGGTATTTATACCAAGTCCACAAAACGTTCCTTGTAATTTCATCTTGTGATTCCGATGGTATTATTTTTTATTTAATAATTTTAACTAAAATGATATAAGTTGAAAAAAAATTATGATTGTAATAAAGTATATTTTCCCCAAATACTTCAATGGATATTACTAATGCATTGCTTAAGCCCACCGCTACTAATCAAATTTTTTAAAAGCTGTATTTTGAATGCAATGTGGGCTTTTTTTTTTCCAGTAGTCTTAACTCTTTCGCTCTTAACGCAGAATTTATACGTCATCCACATGATAATGTACAGAGACGAAGACCAGGCATACCCAACATTCGTATAATAGCTTCCAAGACGAATGACGGTTGTATGTGGCATGCAGGATGTAATAGTGACGATTGCCGGCAATATTTGCAACCTATATTTTGGATAATAGCGACTCTTGTGATCATCGCTCAATTATTTGTCAAAAGGAATGAACCACATGATTCGAATCATATTTTTTCAACCTCCATTCCCCCCCCCCCCTCTCACACACACCAATTACTATTAGGTATCATAAAGGAATAGACAATTATTAGGGAAAAGAAGTGCAAAGGAATTCTGTATCGATGCATACACCTGCGATCCAAAATCATCCTCATTTCTTTCAGAATAAATTTGCCCATTCGCACTGTGGAAAGGGAAACAGTTTAGTGGAAATTCTACACGGGCCGTAGGATCGGGCTAAGGGTTGTATGTGCATTGACTCTCTTTCATAAAAGAGACATTCAATAATTGTGGTATTTCACCTGGGCAACCGCCTTGAGACTTAAGGGATCTCAAAAACAAATATGACATGCATTATGATGCACAAGCCCTGTTTTATCCAGGAGTAGGAAAAGGGCTCCTTTCCTGGCCAACGGTTTTACTGTTAGATGACGGCCTAGAATTGCCACAAAATGAAGTGTTAACCACATGAAACTATCGTTTTTCCTTTGGATTTCTGACAGTCAAAGGATCACGCTCACAATGGGAATATGAAACATTAAATGATTTATTATAAAATGATTGATTATCTTCATAGTAAGAGTTAAAGGAGTAGTTTTATAGTTCTTTTAAGCCATATATTCTTACTAAGCAATGCTTAGGCTATCAATTAATAGACAATTAATCCCGTAATTAACCCAGACCCTCTACCCTCCAGATACTAAAATTATTTGTATTTACTTCCCTGCTTAGATGTAAAGTTGACTCATCACTGAATACCACAGGAATAACGTTGAACTCGAAGCTAATCTTGACTTTTTGTGGACACATATATTCAAAATTCATTGAAGAAAAGACATGAAAATCAATATATTATATAGGTTGATGATATCTTGATAAAATATTAGAAAACTCGCATTTTAAATTTATTTTGTTAATTGAAGAAAATCATTTATTTTTTATAATTTATTACACATGTAAAATTGTAAATTTTGAAGAGCTGTGTAGATGAGGGCGGATCGCATAAAATTTTCTTTGCTTAAAATCAAGCGCAACGGGGGTCATTAAAATTGCGACCATTTTATGACATTGAATGGGGGAGGGAGATGTCTCAAAACAATTTTGCGTCTGTAGTCTCATATTGTCTAAATCTGTCACTAGCACTGAATAAACAAGGATAACAAAGGATTCGAGATCAATGCTGGTGGTTCTTAAATACTTTGTTTGTTAGTTTTTCTGTGCTATTCATTTGAAGTTATCACCTGTTATTAAAGGCCAGGAAAAGTCAGACTCATCAAATAACGAATTTTTATGAGAAATATCCAATTGTTTTGAATATATTAAACCTTTCACACGTGGCGTTGATGTCCTGGACATCAACTTGGAACCGTTTTTGCTAACACATTGTAAGAAATTCAGATCGGCAGTCAAAGTAATTTACATGGGCCCGCCGGTCACCGGTGACCCCCATGGCAGTCAAGGAGTTAATTCAATAATTGAAGAAATAACATGCTATTATTTTTGTTTCATTATAAAAAAGCATTATTAAATTTTCTCGTTTCAGGGGATTTTCATTTATAATCTCGAAATTTTATTTATAAAAATACCTTTTGCTGTAGTTCATAAGACTAAAAGTAAACTGACTTAACGCTTAAATGTTTCTTAATTCTGATTGAAAGGATTAAAATATCACAGAAATTATAATTAAACTTTAAGAATGTGTTAGATGAAATAAATTTAATAGCAATTTAGATTAATAACCTTGAACAGGATACTAGATTTAATTCAAATCTCTGAATGTGTCATGTGTTTAGGCTTGGTTTGTGTTTGTAGTTATTTCTTATGGGGTTGTGATATGTTATGAATATTACTTTGATTTCATATTTGAAGTTTTTGTATATCTAGAAAATGATTCTCTTTTATGTTGTTCTTGATATGGTTTGAATTTTTATTATAAGATCATTTTGTGTGAATATCCTTATTACTCTTAATTATAGCTTCATACAAATCAAAAACATATCATTCATTCTTCATGCCTCTTACAAGACCTTTTATAGGTATCATTTATGTGATAGAATTATATGTGAAACATTTCTTAGTTGCACATCATAGTTATAGTTATCAAATTATTTTATTTAAAAATTATAAAGTTGTGAATTGGTTGCTTTATGAATTAGCCTTTGCCCTCTGACAAAATGAGTTCATTCATTTAATATGCTCAATTTAGTACAAAGTGCCAATTGAAATGCATCTCTATCTGTTCTTCTAAATTTGCAATAGATGTTTATTAAGCATATAAATTATTTCAACGCTTATCATTGGGTTGTTTAGGAGTAGTATTGAAAAAATTGTCATCTCAATTGCTTACAGATTCTGAAGGTGACAAAAGAAGTATTTGTATAATCAATATTTATGTAACCAACCAAAAGCTACTGATTTTTGCTTTTGGAACTGAAAAGGTTTTTGTTAATAGAATTCCTGATTTATATACTTTTGTTAACTACTAAATATTTATGCTGTTTATTATCCCTAAATTTACCAGTTTTTTTTATCATATAATTTTGTACCATCAAAAAATTATTTCGTAATTTGTTAGTTATTCCATGCCATTTTTAGCAACTCTGAAGTTTTAGAAATCAATTAAATCCAAAGTTAGATAGAAGTGAATGTTATTTGTCACATCAATCACTAAAATATATAGTTGTCATGCACAAAATGAGAAATCGTTTTTGTATTCTAGTTACATTAAATATTTTATGTAGATTTATTTGGAAGGATAAATGACCAATAATTTTTAATTTTTGATTTTCAAAATTGTTTTAACGCTATTTATATTCTGGTGGAAGAAACACCGTTTTGTGTGTAGCTAATTCTTTAATTACAGAGATGGCATTGTTTTTTTTTATTGTTGTAGAACTAACAGCTGATGGTCTGTATAGAGCAAGTGGTAACCTGTCTCAAGTTCAGAAAATTCGAATGCACGTGAATCAAGGTACTTTATTTCTGAATATATTGAAAGTAACAAAGTCTTTTTGTACTTAAAATTTGGAAATGTTCAGTATCAAATCAGTTAATGCAATATTATGCAATTTAACAAATTGTGGGTGAATTAGAATTACAAATTTCTTTATATAAACAAGAAAAATGACATTATAGTGTTAAATAGTTTTTATATCTTTGCTGAAATTGAATAAAATTATGAATGAATATTATTGGACTAATTTTTATAGCTTACTATTATAGAATGTATGCTTTCTTTTATCAATGATTTACCTGTTAAACAGAAAATTTGCTAAATGCTTTTCTCAATGGTATCTCATTTTATTGCGAGATATTATTTATGAACCAAGAAATAAATGAAAATCGCTTTTCACTTGATGATTATTAATTTTAATAAAATATTTTACGATATATATTTAGAAAATATAGTCATTTTAAATATATTATTTATTTAAACAGATTGAAATAATTTTTTCGCTGTATGATATTTTATGAAATAATGAGGCTTGCAAAAAGCAACATTACAATTGAGACACCAGAATGTTCATCCTTTCTCGGACCTTTTCAATAATACAATTTAAATTTCCTGTTGCGTTAGCTCTTGATGAATTAGGCGATATATAATTGGCAAAATGTCTTTTATCTAGACGGTTGTAGTGCCTAAGAAGAACGACTTGTAGTCCATCCCCATATTTTTCTGTACTCTTTTTGTAATATTTTCTTCTTCGAGATGACTGGTAGCTATATTTTAAAAATACATAACTTACAAGTTATGGTATTAGTAAAACGTAAAATACTGGAATACACACAACAGAATGTACAACGTCGATTTCATGAAAAACGTTCTTGGGGCTTTTGAAACTACATTGTGCAAATTTGAAGTGTTCCCATATAGCCACGATATATTTTGATGGATAAGAATGACGTAAAATATAATACAATCTTCATATTAACTTTGAAAATTTCCATGGCGAAAGAAAGTCGGTCAGCCCATTGAAGTTGTCTTCTTGATATTACGTCATATTTAGTTAAATGGTTTAATGCTTTCAATTTTGTCGCTGACTGTACTATGTAATAACTTTTTATTAATTGAACTTTTCATTTGAGATTTCATGATTCTGTTTAGAGATATTATTATTAGAACTTTTATTAAGATTAGAACTTTTTAAATTATTTTCTATATATCTGTCTTGAGTTGTTCTTTTTTTACCTTGGGGTACATAGTGTAAACTTATGTTCATTTTTCCTGTTGAAATAATTTTTTTTAATATTGCTTCCTTTGGAGACTTTTTAAGAGTTCTTTTAAACAGTAATGATCTTTTTCAGTTCTATGTGAAAAGATTAGTCCATTTATTATAATAATAATAAGTAAGTAAGAGGTAGTTCTATTAGACAAGCAATGCGGCTTAACAATAAAATTATTGCCTGCAGGAAGAATGAATACTTATTTGAAATAATTCCACATTAAACTCACATGGAGAAAGTAGTTTAATGCATATAATGGTTTTGATTCTATTGTAGACATTGGCAATGAAATATTATCACCTAATTACTCGAGTATAATTTATTCAATTAAATTACAAGGATGGGAGAAAATAAATTTTAATGTACTGTTAAAACCATTCTGCATGGTGTTTTAACTTTTTTTAGTACAGTGTTTAGGATCTTCAGTACTTTATATGGTCTTTAAAAGACAGTAACTTTAATATGAAACGCATGTACAAATTGAACATAAAATAATAATGCAGCTTTTTAAAAAATTTTAACTCTTGATTGTTTCTTTTTTTTTAGCAGTAATTTTTTCTTTTCTTTTGCAGATGACTACTGTTGCTTGAAGGAAGAAGAAGATGTACATGTGTTAACTGGAGCTTTAAAAATGTTCTTCAGAGAAATGAAAGAACCACTCTTTCCTTTTAATATGTTTGAGAAATTCATGAATGCCATTGGTTTGTATATGTTTTCATTTTTTTTTGGAGAAATTTTTTTTTCATTAATATATGAATTATGAGGGTGTTTTTTTTTTAAATTATTGGTTTTGAGAACATATAAAACTTTAAAAGAATTTTCTCTCAAACACTATACATCTCAAATTTTTCATCTATTTTCATTATTCAACTTATTTTATATAATGAAATATTTATTTTTAGCACTACCAGATGCAATTAGCAAACTTGATGCCTTGAAGAAACTTGTACAAAAAATGCCTGAGCCAAATTATGAAACTTTAAAAGTTTTATTAAAGCATTTATTGAGGTTTGTATGTGTGTTTTTTTCTTCTTCTTTTTAAATTGGTAAAGACAATATAATATCATATTACAATTTTTATACCTCTACTATCCCCAAAGTTATCCTAAAAGTTATTGATTTTGTATTATTACTACTCATAAATTCTTATAAAACTTATACATACATTTGAATAGAAAATATGTATAAGCTTCGTAGTTATTTTGCCCAGAAAATTATTTCCCATAAAGAATTAAGTGTAATATATCTAAGAAGATATAAATGAAATTTTTATGTCTTCTATTCTTAAAAATGCTGCATAAATTTTTTAAACATCGTTTTATTAGTAATATAATAACTTTAAATAAATACATTCCCTCAATTATATATTTAATCTTGGCTATTATGCATACTAATGATATTTCTTTTACTTGAAATTACGTAATTCACAATTCACTTGAAGTAAAAATATAGAATAATAACTAAAAATAATTATTATTAGCATAATAGCTCCTTTACTCAATGAAATTTACGTTTCTCCGTTCAATATGTGTCACACTTGTTATATGTTAAAATTCTATATATTTTTTATCATTGAAAATTGTATAAGATATAGTTATTTGGTTTGATATTATAAAGCCCATTGGGAAGGAAATTGATGGTATTAATGTTAGGTGAAATTAGCTAAGTAGGCATTATTGGTTATGTATGTTTGTATTGTTTCTTGCATTTCCCCCCTTTAGTTTGATTGGACAATACTGAATTAATTGCACTATTTATTGTGCTTCTAAACATTTGTTAAATGCAACTTGCATTTCATTATAAAATTTATTCTTATAATCAAAGTATAAATAAGTGCTTGCAAATAAAGGATGCATTCTTAACAGATTTTAAAATGAACTTAAAAAATACAAAGGAAATTTGTTTTTAACTATAACAATTTTGAAATTGTTTGCTGCCCCTTAATAAAAAGTCATTTTACCTAAAAGCATTTATCATTGTTGTATTATTGCAATTGAATTTTTTTTCTTTTTAGAGTCACTGAATATCACAAACAGAATCGAATGCAGGTACAAAATCTAGCTATTGTATTTGGACCTACTCTTATGTGGCCTGAGCATGTGTCTGCTAATATTGCTCTGGATATGATGCATCAGAATAGAATTGTAGAGTTCCTTCTATTAGAATTTGATGCAATTTTTTCTTCTCCAAGTTCTAAGAATAATTAAAAAATATGTAATATAACTTATCACTGTGTTGTATATGTGCCTATTGTGTTATTTGTACAATGAATAAATTAGGTTTTAATAGATTATATATATATATATATATATATAAATATATACACATAAATAAATATGTATATTGGTTGTTTTTGAACTCTTGTGTTTCTTAGCACATTTTCATGTGATTTTGCCAATGTTCCTAACGAAAAAAATTGTATTATATATTTATAAAGTTTGGGTTAATTCATCTGGAATTTACCGAGCTTTGACCAGAAATGATTAATTATTATTTCATTTCATACGAAATCCATTAGTCTTTCATAGTTACATTTTCATTGAAAAGTCATTTAATTTATCAGTATTTGAATGTCATGGGGGATGTATATTCTGGACTTTATAAAAGGTAAAAATATTTTATGCTGTATTAGTCATTGCAGAATTTATATCTTAAAAAATGATGCATGCAAATATTTGTGCTTGAATGTCATTTTTATTATTGAAATTGCTTGAAAGATATCATAAGATGAGTGTAATGTATTCCTTATTCTGTATTTAATTATTAAAAGACTGATATCCATTTCTTTGAGTTCTGGGATATAAAAATATCTTTCGGAAAGAGACGAAATAATTTTAAAAGTTAGTTCGTTCAGTTTTTTGTGAAAATGAAAACAGAGTTTTAAAATTAATGTTTTCTAAACTGAAGATATAAACTATTAGTAGGCACAGTTATGAAAAAGATAAGTATATTTCTAATTAAAATGAACATTTTATCTGAATATTATATTTTTGTTAGTAAAAAAAAAATGAAAAGAATAGAATAACTCATCTTTTTAAGATTCCATTTGTTGAAATTTAAATGCTGAGAGACTTTTTGAAACATGCAAAAGGTTGATAAAAAAGCTTATTGAAAAAAAAAATGCTTTAAAATAATTATTATTTTGTTAAATTATTTCGTTGATTAACTTGTAGATACTCTTATTTTGGTGTAATGTAAATACATGGTGAATATATTAATTTTCAAATATTTTTACATAATATCTAAATTTATTTTTGGAAAGTCTTCTAAATGAACAGAAATTGCTATCAGTACGGCAACATAGAAAAACTCTCTATTTGCATCGCTACGATTTTTATTTGATGCATTTACTATACTTCAGGAATATTTATATAGGAAATAAAGAGGAGTTCTGTACGAATATTTTAAAATCTGTCAAAAAAAGTTTTGAAAATTTTTAATAGGTTTCTTAAATAAATTTCATAAAATTGAGGGGAGATATAGATTTATAGAGATAGAGCTCTTTTAAAGTTGATATAGAAAATAAATTGCTGTATTTTTATTTGTATTCACTTAAAAGTTATGAATGTTTTATTGTTTTTTTTTATCTGTTATAAATTATTTCCTTCTTTCTAACGTGTATCATATTAAATAAACTTCTATGTTTATATTTTCTCTTTTGAACTTTATTTTATTTCTAACATTACTGATTTTTACATCCATTTTTTTCTGTTTAATTTTATTTTTCTCATTATTGCTCTTTTATGTTAATTTTAGTGTTGTGTACAAATATTTTCATTGCTAAAAATGCATACAATTGTTTCTGTAATTTAGTGCATGATTAGAGAAAATTTTATTTGCTTAGTTAGTAGTTTGCATGACGATTTTGATATTTTAGTTTTTCTAATAGAAAAAAAAAATGAACTAATATTTCTAGATCATATTAATTATTTTTATTTTCGTATGAAGCTTCACATTTTTAATTTAAAATGCAGGAGTTTTTAATAGATCGATTATATTCGATATTACTCTATCAGTATTTTTCCATATGTGTATGAAGACTGTCTTTAATTCAAGACTTTAAATTGTGGGTCCATTATTTTTATTATAAAACCTTGTTTATGAGTATTTAACTTCTCATAATCCATGCATATTTTCCTTGTAGGAAGTTTTTTAAAATGCTGTAATACAAATAAAATAGTTTATCACGATTTTTAAAATGTATGTATATTATGCCTTATTTGTATATGAAGTGACCTTATGGATTTTTTCAAAAGAGAAAGCTATTTCTGTGATAAGTAAATTCATGGCCAAATAATTTACATGTGATTTGAAACATACTAAAAGATAGAATGAATTAAGTAGAAAAATTTACTTTTTGATGTAGAATCTTGGAGTTTTTAAAATATACTATTAGATTATAAACCTCTTATGTAAATGCAAAGTAATATTTTTCAGATATGAAGATTTAAAAAACTTCTAATTCACTGTTGTCATTCCTTTGTTGTCTCTTTGTTGTAACTTGTGATCTAAGAACAAATAAATGGTAATACTACCATAAATTATTTGCATTTTATTTTTGTGCGAAGTTATCATCCACAAATTTGATTGTACAGTTCTGGCTCATTATTTAATTCTTAATTTTATAACATGCAAAAAACCGTAATGCTTCTTTTTGTATTGATATATTGAATCACCTAACTATTAAACTAGTTACTTTTTCCCTAAATAAGTGAATTAAATTTTTCGACTGATAAAAGGATGTTCGTAAGAGTTTTTTTAAAGAATAGATGATAATGTAATTGTTTAATAGATTGTTTTATCTAAGATTTTTTCTCTTTGTATATTATGTATTATTTGAATATGAAATTACCTTTATATGACCACTGAATTTTCTACAAATGGTATACATGTTTGAGGAAATTTATGAAAATCTTTAAATAATCATTAGTCTAATTAATATGGTTTATCAATATTATTTCACTAAAAATTGCGTTTCAATTATTTTTTCGTTTTTAATGATAAAGCATGATACAAATGGTCAGGCAAATGACATTTAACTACATTTTATCTCTCCTAGTCTCTACGGATTTGTAACACGAAATGTATGCTTTGATTGGGGAATCTTTTAACAGGGTAATCAATTTTTGTTAAACTCGTACCACAATAAAGATTTTTTTTTTTTTTTGCAATGAGAAGTTACTTACACCGTAAGTAATAATGAAAATCGCTTTTCACATGTTGGTTATTTATTTTGACAAAATATTTTGCGATATATTTAGAAAAACATAGTTATTTTAAATATTTGGTTAATTAAACTGAATTAAAAAACAATTATTTTGCGTTCTGATATTTTTTGAAGCACTACGATTGGGATACCAAAATTTCGATTCTTCCCTCAGACCTTATTACACTCATGTCCATAAATTAAGGATAATGCAAATTCAGGAAAAGAAAGTCAGAAGCAAAACAAATGTGACTTATTTGTAAAGCCAATTTATTAAACAAAGGTAAAGAGCAAAAACGATGCTATTTGTTTGATATCATTAATAAAAATTGCGATTTTTTGCTCCCTGGAGCAAATTACAAAGGACAAAAACTATCTACAAAAACAAATATTACATGGTTGGTATGATGGTTAATACATAGTATGTCTCCCAGACGATGCAATACAGGCAGCACAACGACTAGGCATGCTGAGTATCAAATTATCTATCTGATCTTGGGGAATATTACACCACTCATCAAGTAATGTTCTCCGAAGCTCCGGTAGACATGCAGGAGGTGATTGATGGGCTGCAACTCGTCGGCCAAGCATGTCCAACACATGCTCTACTGGATTCAAGTCCTGTGAGTCCATACGGGTGATATCTTCCGATCGAAAGCATTCGTTTACGATGTTTGCACGGTAAGGACGGGCGTTGTCACCCATAAACATGAATTCTACGTCCATGACGCCCCGAAAGAAACGTACATGTTGTTCCAGAATGACGTCCCGATAGATTTGGCCTGTCATGGTTCCAATTCGAACATGCAGGTCAGTTCTAGAATCCAGAATAATTCCTCCCCAAACGAGCAATCCTGCAGCAACGTGTGATGTTCTCTTGGTGGTAACTGTTACCTGGTGCTCTCCATGTGAATGTCCGGCGAGAATCAGACTGTAAGCTAAACCTGGACTCATCGGAAAGCATCACACAAACCCACTGTTGCGGTGTCCACAATACATGCTCTCTACTCCTGGCTAACCGCAGGCGACAGTGAGTTGCAGTAAGTGGAACACATCTGACAGACCTGCGAGCATATAGACCAATCTGCCCTAAGCGTCTGTACACGGTTTGCCTTGAAATTGTCGTCCCAGTGGCTGACGAGACAGGTGTGATTCTGTGCTCCGTCTGTTTCTTTTGGCAATAACTCCCAAATACCTGTCCTCATTCGTATTCGTTTGTATAAGTATTCACAAAGCTTTTGAAGAATACAAAGATGCGGATGTTGACTGAGATTCTACTTCTACTAACTAGTGTTTATATCTTTAACAAGATAGTTCAGCAATTCACTTTTCTGGTTCAACAAAGTCATAGTTTGAAATCATTCGTGTTAAAATAATCAAGTCACCTCATCGAAATCCCAATTTGAAACTCTAGAAAGCTTTTGAGGAATTCTAGTTCGATTTTCGCGTGAGTCTGAATTATCCTTAATTTATGGACATGAGTGTAGTAATACAATATTCATCTTTTGGTTGTGTTAGCTCTTGAAGAATTTGGTGATATATAATCGCCAAATTGACTTAGCTATCTAGATGGTTTTGGCGCCAAAGAACGATATCCTGTGCTAGTAGATGAAAACTGTTGCCCATTTCCATATTTTTCGATGCTTTTTTAGTAATATTTTCTTCTTCAGGATAACTATTAGCCATATTTTGAAGATACACAACGTGCAAATTGTAGTATTACTAAAATATAAAAGACTCAAATGCTCACGGCAGCATAGCATGTACGTCTATTATATATAGATGAACCTTATTATTTATACCTGAAATTATCAAATTTTGCTGAAGTTAAAGAATAATTTTTGCTGCATCAGCAGACTTAGCAACTGAAAGTAGGGAGAACGTTTTCTTGCAAAAATAAAGTATGAAATAAACTTAAAATTCTATACATTAAAATTATAAAACATTTTTTGAGAAATGCTATAGGAAAATGTAGAGGAAGGACAAGGATTTTTTAAAGTCCACCGACAGTTAATGTTTTTAACATACGAGGTTCGTCCAGAAAATAAAGATCAGAACGTTCAAAAGAAACAAGATATGTCAGAATAAAATTTAATTTAGAACAGTATGAAACCCTGTACTAGTTTACTACATATTCACCAGTATTATTGAGATACTTATCATAAAAGACTCAAATTTTTAATGCCGATATATCCAGGGCCTGATTAAGAAATATACAAAGTAGGTAGACCGGCAATTTAGGGGCGCTCCAAGGCTCTGATGTATTTCTTCGTGCTATTTTCAGAGTAATTTTTTAATACTTTCATTAAATTTATAAAGGTCGTGTACTAGAATTTATTCAAATTACATTAAGGTATTTAAATTTTGGAATATAATTCTTATAATATTCCTAATTAGTTTCTTTTTGTGAATTTTATATCACATTAATAAATAATTCTTAATATACAGGGTGTCTCAAAAACATTGACCGCGGCTTTTATTCCTTAAATATTGATCATAGAAATATACTGTAACTTACAAAGTTGCGTAAAAAAAGGAGTAAAATGTTATGAAATCGATTAAAATTTTCAGAATATTAAATTTCAAAAAATACAAAATTTAAATTTTTATATGAACCCCGTACAAAAAAAAAATCCCAATGAGTAAAATGCGCCCCATCCTCTAATAAGGTCATGTACAAAATTTCAGCAATTTATCACTAATAGTCTCAAAGATATAAAACTACATAAATACTGACTTAAACTACTTTTCGATGCCTGGATATGAGGTCACAAAGAGAAAAAATCATGTCGGATGGTCGTGTTTTAGGGATCATACACAAATTAACACAGAAAGTAATGATTGAATAAATAATAAATAATAATTTTGCTATTTATTGGTTCAAAAGTATTAAAAATTTGTAGAAATAATAACTTAAAGGGAAGATTACATATGTTTTTTTTTACAAGTTCATTAACTGTGCTATTTTTAAGTTATATTCTGTATTTCATGATATATAATTTTAATATATTTTTCAAGAAGCATAGATTTTAAAATTTGTATTTAAAACTAAAGATATAAAGCATATTTTATTTCCTTATAATGCATTCCTGCGTCGCGTCATCTGCACTGTAGCTGTAAACATTTACATTTTAATTTGTGATTGACCTTATTAGAGGATGGAGCACATTTTACTCATTGGGAATTTTTTTTTGTATGGGACCTGTATGAAAATTTAAATTTTGTATTTCTTCAAGTTTTATCCCCTGAAATTTTTAATCGATTTCATAGCATTTTTCACCTTTTTTTACGCAAATTTGTAATTTACAGTATATGTCTGTGATCAATATTTAAGGAATAAAAGCAGCGGTCAAGGTTTTTGAGACACCCTGTATATGTGTGTTACTTTATAATTAAACTTTAAAAAAATACGATCCTATTATTGAATAAAATTTAGATAGTGTTAAAATGTTTTGTCGTCTTTCTCTCTTATTATTTATTAAAAAAATGGTTTTAAGTTTTTATTTTCCATTTAAGGTGCACGATATACTAATAACAACTCTCATGAAAGTGACCGCAATTTCATATTTTGCTATTTCAGACTATCAAAATTTGTTACTTAAAAGCCTTTATTTGGTGATTAAATTGAAATCAATTAAAAAATCTGATTTTGGAAGCTGGGGAGGGTTTAAGAAAAAAACTTAATCGAATGTTTTGGTTTTGTTAAAAAGTAAACCAATAAACGTGCATATGCAGAAGCTGCGCCACTTAATTTCGCTGAAATCGGTAATATTCGTTGCTTAAGAAAAAATAAAGCAAAGAATGGACCATTTTTTAAAGCGGATGCATTTATAAAATAATTTAATAAAACCACGTAGAATGCAATTGCTACTAAAATGATTAAAATAAGAGAAACTTAAAAAAAAAATTTCAAATATACATTACAAAAAATGTAACTTGAATTAACTCAGTATACGATTTACCCCTTTTGCGTGTTTTATGGCAAATGTTTAAACTGTTCCATATTTGTATATGGATGTCAACATACTGAAATGTGATTCGGGTTCAGTTTCAAATTGACATCAGAAATAAAAACGTAATTTCGCTGCTTGAAAAAAAATCTTTAGAAATAACGCAACAAATTTTATAAAATTCAACTAGATATTCTATAGTTAAAATTATCTTTTAATTTCCTTAACTAGTTCTCTGGGTAATAAATTGTTATTATTATTATTTCGCAAATTGAAATAGTGACAGAGTAACAAAATTTTCTCATTTGTATGCAAATCTTCGTCTTACAAAACTTTTCAGGTTTTAATTTATCCATAAATTTACATAGAAAATTTTATTTATTGTCTTAATAAAAACTATTAGTGGGGAAAATATAAATTTTTGTAAGGTAATTTAACCCTACTGTTGTGTTCGTATTTACTTCACGTATGTAGCGTTCGGGTCAATAAGACCCGACTCAGAAAACTAACCTCTCTTGCAGTAATTGACAGGTATCATTTAAGAAATGGTTTAAACAATACTAATATAAGTTTAAAAATAAATCTAATGATATAAAGCAGCTATAAAAATAACAAAAAATGTTTGAAATTTAAACTTACAATAATTTAAGCATCTATAAAAATAATAGAACAATATTCGAAACTGAAACTTACTTTTATTTACAATTTGAACAATAATATTTTACATGAAATTTGCAAATGTGATTCTTACAATTAGAGAATAACATATTAGTTTTGCTGCCATTGCTTGACGGACAGAGCTTGCACCTTGCACGTTTGACACACAATGAAGTATTCTCAGCAGATCCCTATGGTATGTTTTCCCTTTTTCTCTGTATTCGTTTCACTATTTTTATTGAGTCCTCACTTCTTGGTAGATGTGGCCTTGCTTCAATGTGTGGAAAAATGAGCAATTTTCCCAGTTCTTTCAAAAATAGTCTTCGTTTAGTCAATTTGCTTTCGTTCCATTCACTATGTATTGAAGTCCATAGAACAATTGCATTGTACGCAGAAATATCAAGCATGTACTACTAAGCAGAATACTACCATGGGCCAGCGATTTGTTTTACTTTTACAAGTGTATGTGTTTAAAAGTTTATCAAGAGTATCCACAGCTCCTTTAGTTGAATTATAATGCAAGATCATTTATGGTTTTTTTGTCAGGTTTGTTGCTAACTTCTTTGTCATGATGCAAAGTGCTCATAAGAATAACATTCTTGTTCTTTTTTGGGATGTAGTTTATAACAGTTGTGTCTTCGGCAAAATAAAATAAAGAGCTGTGAACTTCTTTGTTTGGCATTTGTTCAGAAAGATCTGATTTATTTTTTCTAATGGTGCCAAGCATTGTCATTTTCCGTCTTAGAAGAAGTTGTCCCAAGTTGTAAGATGTGAAAAAATTATCCGTGTCATATTATGTCCCGAATACCCATAAGTAAGATCACACACTACTCGCATTTCCTGATTTTTCCCTGGCTTTGACCCTTGTTCTTTTCCAGTGTAAATTTGTGTTTTCAGTACATACGAAGCTTTACTGTCACATAAAGTCCATATTTTGATGGTTTACTTGGTATATACTGTTTGCAAGGACATCGGCCTTGAAATCCTACTAATTTATCATCTACAGTAATATTTTCATTCGGATTATACAAGGTGTTCCCGAATTCGACCGACAAACTCAGAGGGGAGATAGTAGGCTTCAAGAGGATAAAGAATCACTATACAACATGGGGTCCCAAACGACGTTTTGGGGGTCAAAATTGCAAAATTATAGGCAGTAGGTAAACTGTTGGAAACTATAAAAAATTAATAAAAAAATAACAAAATGGTGTTTCAACTATGAATTTTTTTTTAAGTGAAAGCACACTCTGAAAGGCTATTTTTCATGCAAGTAACATGCCGATTTGTTGAACCAGGGGGTCGTAAATTATTAAAAACAAAAAAGTAGCTTAGAACCCCTATCTTATTAGAACCCTTATATATTAAAACTTTAAGAAAAAGGAAAGCTTGAAAATATAAGGAATTTTATGCTCTTTAATTTGATATAAGTCTGTAGTGTGAAAACCGGAAGTTATAAGATATTCAAAAAACTAAAATGTTTGCCGAGAAACATCACTGCAATATCGGCACCGATGTTTACAGAAGGTATTGCAAAATTCTACTAAAAAATTTTGAGAAGTGATAGTAATCATGAAGGCGATAAGAATTTCCAAAGAAATATAAAGTCGCAAACAACGGTGAAAATTTATTTGGTGGAATACAGATACTGCATACATTGACAGCACAGACATTTTAACATAAGAAAGGAGACGATGAGACACTTTTATAAAAGTTGCTCAAAATTGCGGCCGCGAAGGTCATTACATAACCGACACCGACGTTTAAAGGACCGCCGGACGTGCTCAAACATACCAGGTGTGCCTGCGATTTCTCCAGCAGCGACGACGATCCGTGCTACGAGACCTTTCACTGTATCCAAAGGTATTTGATAACCAAGAGATTTCATGTGGCCCCAGAAGAAGAAATCCAAGGGATTGAGGTCCGAGGAACGTGGAGGCCAATCAACAGGTCCGCCGCGTCCAATCCACGTCCCAGGATATGTATCATCTAGGTAGTTACGCACAGAATTCGAAAAATGCACTGGTGCGCCATCATGCATTAACCACATGTTCTGGCGTGCAATGGCCGGTATTCCCTGCAGTAAATTCGGAAGGACGTGCTGCAAGAAAACAAGGTAGTTTGCGCCACTGAGGCATTCGAGCATAAGATGCGGTCCCAACAGATGATCTCCGAGAATTCCTGCTCAGATGTTAATACTAAATTTATGCTGCACGTTTGACGAGATAGTGATATGAGAATTTTCGGACGACCAAATTTGTGCATTGTGCGTGTTGAAGACGTCTTCTCTAGTAAAGCAGGTTTCATCTGAGAATAAAATTTTTGCAGGAAAGAATGCATCTTCCTGTGTGGCACCAAGCATCCAGCGTGCAAACGCCATCCGACGTGGGAAATCGTCATCGCATAGGAGTTGGACTTTCTGCAAGTGGAAGCGGCATATGTTTTCAGCATGCATGACTTTCCACACCATTTCGTGCCGAATACCCAATTCAGTCGCAACTGATCGCGCGCTTGTCGATGGGGTATCGGCAAAGCGCTGCAAAACTCGATTTTCTGTTTCAGGTGTGCGCACACTTCGTTCTTGCCCAGCATTTGGTCTAGTTATTTTAAAGGATCCTGTCTCCCTCAACCGTCGATTAATATTTGCTAAGGTGCTGTGGTGTGGACAACGCCTACTTGGATATTGCTCTTGGTATATTCTTTGTGCTAGGCGTCCATTACCATCCGCTCGGCCGTAAATGAAATGCATATCCATATATTCGTCATTCGTGAAATCGGACATGTTGTTTACGAGTGAAACTTATCAACTATCAATTCTGCAATGAAGACAAGCTGCTTTTATACTCATCGAACCATCAATTCTGCAACGCTTGCTGCTTTTATATTCCTCGAACGCATGGAAAATTTACACACGAGAAAGCTTCTTCTCGACTACCTTGTCCCAAATCCTCGCATTCATTGGTCCATTCTCTTCGCCAGGCTAATTGTCTCTTCGATGTTTGTTTTTGCGATTTTCACAGAATAAATGTCTCCTGCGACCCTAGGTTTTATGATAATTTCCCATCTCCTTAATGCCTGCTTATCACTTCCCCAAATTTATCTTTCGAATTTGGCAACATTCTCTGTAAACATAGGTGCCGATGTTCTCGGCAAACATTTTAGTTTTTCATGACTATCTTAAAACCTCCTCAGTTTTCACACTACAGACTTACATTAAAGAATATAAAATTCCTTATATTATCAAGCTTTTATTTTTCTTAAAGTTTTAATATTTTTGCAGATAAGGGTTCTAAACCACTTTTTCGTTTTCAATAATTTACGACCCCCTGGTTCATTAAATCGGCACGTTACTAACATGAAAAATAGCCTTTCAGAATGTGCTTTCACTTAAAAAAAATCATAGTTGAAACACCATTTGCTATTTTTTTATTAATTTTTTACAGTTTACAAAAGTTCTCCGACTCTCTATATTTTTGCGATTTTCACCCCCTAAACGACGTTTGGGACTCCATGTTGTATGGTGATTCTTTATCCTCTTTATGCCTACTATCACCCCTCTGAATTTGTCGGTCGAATTTGGCAACACCCTGTATAATTTTGGTAGAATTTCTATCCACTTTTTCCAGAAATCTTGAACTGCAGTTAATTTATCCAAATTTCTTCTTTCTTGACGAATGGATTTATTATGAAAACGAATAACTCTCGATACGGTGCAAAAGGTTTCGAGGGATATTGTTACACGAAATATATTTCTCCCAGTTTTTTTTTTTAATCCCATAAGCGTTTTGTTGATTTTCCATATGATTTATAAACACCAGCTAACGATAATAATCCAATATATGTTTGAAAAGTTTTACTTTCAATATTTTTCCATTTTTTTCCTCTAAACCCTTTCTCCTTCAATATTAGTCATATTTATGATTTCGTTTTCAATTGTAGAATTGAATACTACCACAAAAGCACTTTTTACGTCTGATATCCTTATTGTTGCATATCTTGTGACCCCTGGAATAGTTTTTATAATATTAGAAGCGGTTGATTGAGAAGAATTTGGCAGCGGATCCAACTTCCACTTTATTTCACGATTCTTGGACTGAATGCAACTTTGATAGTTCATTTGTTGAATATCGGTATCAAAATCGTCAGAACTTCCATTCTCAATTTTATCACTTGTATGATTTTCATTCTCCGATACTTCTTCGCTGTCAAAAGCTTCTATTCGTTTAGCTATATCAGCGTGACTCAAATTTGTAGGATTCGCCATTTTTTCTCTCACATTCGCAGGCACAACTCTTTTACAGTGTATCAGAAAGTGAAATACAGCAGAAAAAAGAAAAGTTGCAATAAGAGCAAATAGATTTCCCCCCCTGCCAATCGTATCAACTTTTCAACCTTGCACGCGCTCTCTTGCCATGTGACCAAACACGTGCGTCAAGGAAACACGTGCGTCAAGGAAGCACGTTTTGAAAGCGGATAAATTACAGAAACTATTCTTATTCTTTTCTTTTGAATTATTCCAAAAAAACTGAACATGTATGAGTAAAAATAGTTTTGCATTGGGTCATATTGACCTGAACGATACATTAGGTATAAATTGAAAAATATTTATTCGAAATAAGAATAAACCTAAATCCATCTAGGAGTATATATTTATATTATTTACCAAAGATGTCAAGAAATTTCCTGCAAATATCCCTGTATTATATATTTTTACGAAGGTATAAATTCTTCGATAACAGGAATAAAAAATGACATTGAAGAGCAATGAGATTCCGGCATCCGGCCTCTCTAGTCTCAGGAATATCGGAAAGTCTTGAAAGCTATTTACAGGTGACAGGAAAAACTGCGGATTTTCGCCGCATGGACCTCTTGACCCATCTGTGAACTTTCATAATAACCATCACATCTCATTCCCCATCCTCTTTCTCTTCCGACTTCAATGTCTGGTATGGCGAAAGTGAACTATATGTCATAGGACACTTTTAACTTCCTGGCGTACGGATTTATTTAACCTCCTACTTTGATAAAAATAACAATTAGTATCCCCAATAGAACTTAAAAGGCATCTGAGAGATGTGTTCTTTTGCCTAATAAATCAAATATCATTTCACTTAATTACAGATTTAAATATAAAAATTCTGTATTTTGATACGAGTTAGGCTCGTCATTATATGAGAAAAGGTTACTATTAAAGGGAATTTACGTTTACTTTAACCTCAGTGCTTGTTCGTCAGTTTGCACTGACGAAAATTCGTCTCTGCAATATTCAATAGGAAAATAATATCATTTATTAAATATTTTGGACTTAATTATTGCCGTTAGTGGATAATTATTTTAATGGACAATGACTTGAATTATCTGATCCAATGAAACTTTTCCTATTATACTAATTACCCATATTCGCATGTATAGTTTGCTTGTGTTCGAAAATTGCTCCAGAATTTCACTGATCTTGAATTCTATTTAAATAAAATATTTATATGTTACAACATATGTGTATTCTAGATGGTTATCTACACACTCCTGTAATTAAATATAGTTGTTAACTTAAAAAATGTGTAACTGAAACAGAATGAAACACTGAGCATTAGTTAATGTATAGATGTCCTATTAATTTCTGAAAAATTAATTTTCGAAAAACGTTTTCCAAAATATACGTAATTAATGTCCTTCCACATCGTGTATTTATCTGGCTCTTTTGTGTGCCAGTGTTATAACGAGTGGATGGCAAGGGGAATATAGATGCCGGAGACACCTTTGCCTGGGAGCGCTTCGAGGACAATATTTTTCCCATTTATATTATGGTTTTTAACTTCAAAATGTAGACGAAAGAAGCCAAATTTTATCCTCACTTTGCCACTGTTGTAAGCATTCTTCCCATTGTGAGAATGGAAAAATAAATATTTAGTATCATTAACTATTTTTGTTATTATATTTTGGAAGTTTTGGAAGGACAATTAATTCGACATTTTTCATCGCCTGCTCCATTTTTTAGAAATTCTTCCATTTTATTAAAACTTTTATTCTTAGGTAAAAATGCGAGATGTAAGAAAATGTTTAAAAATAAATTTATTAAAAAATACATTTAGGAAAAGAATGCCAATGTAAGCAGAAAATATCTTGAATTTAACATGTTTTTCATTACTATTTACATCTATGGGATCAGATGGAGTAGATGTGAGGTTATACAGTTTATCTTTTGATTAGTGCCATATATTTTCAGTTATTGAAAAATATCTGAAACTTGTGCCTGATTTCCATTACACGTCTTTTTACTTACATGTCAGTTTTCATTAATTCCCAGAAAAGCATATAAACAATGTTTTACTATATTTAAAATGCGGATTAAATTTATAATTTTGGCTGCGAAGTAGAATAATTTATTTATTGCCTATGAGATTTAGAATGAAGTGTGGGCTTTATCAGCATATGGCACTTCTTCAATTACAGGTATATTCAACATTGTTTTTGCAAAGCTATAGAATGGCTAAACATTAGTGCACATGCTTCAGAGAAAAAAGATGTTACCCCTTGAGAAAATAAGCAGTCCAACTAAGTAAATATTGAAAATATTAAGATTTATCTAAAGAAACGTCTTTGGGACGAGTTCCAAATGACTTGAATATCTTTTCCTTCCTCTATATTTCTTTTCAACGCACTATCATTTTGACATTCGATTTTACGAAGCTATAAATAATGGCTACTATGAAAGGTCACCTGCTGAGTTGATTATTGATTGTTCCAAACAATATTCGCTTCTTCTAAATGCCAGACATTCATTAATTTGGAAAAGATTAGAAGTGGCCACTCTCATAATCCTTTAAATGACTGATTCCGTAATTAGTTACTTTTGAAATTGATGGTATGTAGAAGCATCGAACAATCGAATCATTCATAAATGACATCATTGTATGTGTTCTAGCATTTTTTTAAAAATCTATAGAAAGAGCTTTGTAAATTTAAACAACTTTCATTTCAAATAAAACATCTTATTACAATGAATATTATTATTTGTATTAAAACTAAATTCTTTTAAATGTATGAATCACAATCGCATTCAGGACTGTTTCAGGGCTGCTGAAAAACCGAGCAGGACCCTGGGGCAAAGTGCTGACAGCACATTCCCATTCTCTTCTCTATGGAAGAAAATCAGGCTATAACAGTGGTTTGCTCCTCGGATGACGTCATGTATGCTCTGGCTTAGCATACAGAACGTATATTGAATATATTTGAACTTATTGTTTTCTAGTATTATGCACCCCATTCTTATTTACATATTTGTTTCCCATCTTTTTTTTCATATTGAAATTTTCTGTCTAATAATAATTTGAATGTTAATTTGTGATTTATTAACTTGTGAATTGAACAAAGAAAATATTTTGCTATATCGTCAATTTACAAAGCCTTTTACTGAAACAAGTTTTACAAATGTATTAATTTTATAATTGAAAGTCTAATTAGCAAATTATAAATAAAGAAAATACCTGTATCGTAAAAAAAAAATTGTTTATGGCCTTTTCATTGGTAAAATTTTTGTTTTTGCTTTAATAGAAATGAATGGGTGGTAAGGTAACTGTTTTAGTTGATTTAAAATGTACCTAATTTCACCTTTTTACAAATAGATATTTACCAGATAACTTTCGTACCAGATGAAGTTAACAAAATTTTAAATCTAATATTTTTATGCATTATTCTTTTCTGTGCTGGGTTTACTGTTTTCTTAATGTATACATTTTTCATTCCATTTACAGGAAACAATAGTCATCAGTATTGGATTATTGCAGTACCTTCAATTTAAACTTACACAGCATTTTTAAAAAAAATGTTAGTAGTGAATCTCAAAATTTCGTAAATATGCATCTTTAAGTATAAAAAATGCAGGAAACAACAGAAAAGTCATTTTTAAAAATATTAATTGAATTTCTTTACACTGAGTGTTCCTTCTTCCAGTAAAATATTATGTAAATGAGTTTATTAAACAATTTAAATCATAAAACGAAATTGAAAAAAATATTAGTAAGGAAAAGACGAGTTGCTACATAGTGTAGCCGTAAAAACAAGTTTATTTCTCTCCCCCCCCCCCCTACTAGAATGAATTTTTATATGTTCTCAGTATTTTAGTTATCAGCATGCAATACAACTAAGTAAGTTTTCAGAAAGTTTATTATTATTTAAATATTATAATTAAGTACTTTAAGAAGAATGATCCATAAAATATTAATATACATGATTAAAATCTATACGAAATAAAAATTGCAAATGACAAAAAATGGAAAGGAAAATATGATGCACACTAAAGAAATGATGTAATGCAATAGCAGTCGCCTTTATTTCAATTTAAGTTGAATGATGCAATATAGTGAAGAGATCATAACAATGTTGTTGAGCATTTTGTTATAATAGGGAAAATATCAGTTTCAAAATATGTAGTTTTAATTAGAAACAGTTATAATAAATAGGAAGATAATATTTTTGGCAATCAGGCAGATTTTAATAGAATAACAACGAAGCAAAGACAAAGAACGATTTGTTTATATTTTGTTTTAATTGTTAGAACTTATAAATTCTAACAATTTTATAGATTGAAAAGAAACATGCATTTATAGTAATTTTA
>JAPMOR010091240.1:199667-236942 GCA_026543865.1 Argiope aurantia | reverse complement strand
TTCTTTTGGACTAGGGATTTTAAGTTGCATTTTATGGAAACTGCATTTGCTTTCTACAAGTTTATTTTCGGGATTCAGACGCTAATTCTCGGCTTTCATATTCATTTTAATCTCGAGTTAAAAGGGGGAAAGAAAAAAAACAGTCACTCAATTTAGCCCAAAAGAAAAATTCGTTTTTCTGAAATTACGAAATGTGAACTCCAAGTAACAAGAGACGATCCAAATTCAAAGTTCGTGAATAATGACATCACCCCCTTTTTGATGAGTTCGAAGCGGTGTGAGCTATTGATACTGCCCGATTTTCTTCCATACTTCAAATGAAGTAGGGAATGAGAAAACGCACAATGTCATGCACCCCTCCCCGACACACAATACTTCCCCAATAATCCCATCCCTTTTTATCCCAGGCCTCTGGACCCCCAACTGGGGCCGGTTTAACCAAGCGCAAGATTCAACATGCATTCTTCCCCTTGTGTCAGCGTGAACTGTTGCTAATTTATTTGTGTTTCGCTTAGAATAATCTACACATCTTTCATCCACTCTTGAAAATATAGCTCATTCGCATGATGGATTATAAAATGCTACACACAAAAAAAACAAAAACAAAAAAACAGTGCAATTTTTGATCGATTTATCTGGTTGCTCTTTTTGAATAAAAAACAAAGTATATTAATTTGATTTATCGTCCGTATTTTGTCACTAATCTTTTCCTACGCGTGGTTTCTAGATATGTGAATAAATCTTTCTCTACATTCTATGCAATTTTATTTCCCACCCCCTCCCCGCCAGAAACAAAACTACTCAATTGCATTATTGCGTGAGAAGATTGTTTGGAAAGGGTCTATAAAGCATGAGGGCCGAGAAAAAAAAATGGCATCAATGGAATAAAAGTGTCCTCTTTGTCTTTTAACAAATTTGAAATACTCGACGCTAAAGGTTTTTCTATAAAATATTCCTTGAATAAAGAGTTTTTACAAAAAAAATGCGGAATAAATGATAGAAAAAGAAGTTCTTTCTTTTTTAATATATTGTTTGGCTACATAAAAGGTTTTCAGTACATTTCAACATAAGTAGCATTAGTTGCTGGGACAATATCACATTTCTTTATTGAATTGGTTAGTGAAAGAGTTAACTTTTCACTCAATAAAAAATGCATACAAATTCTCTGTTGCCATGTACGATAATAAAGCTCGTAAGAATAAAGTATTTATAGATATAAATAATTTCCAAATATATTTTAAACTATCTTTTAATGAAATCGTTTAGTCTGGCGGTTATTTATGAATACACTGTATTTCAAATGAAATAAAGTTACAACCAATTACATAGCAAGAAAAGACGGCCCCTAAGGCAAGCATTTTTCCTTCTTGCTGCTTAGAACTTTTCTTTTTAAAACTTTTTTTTTTCTTTTTTCCGATGGCTCTCTTAAAGCTCAGAAGCGACACTCAAAGAATTATATTTTCGCCCCTCTATTTTTATGTTATACAGAGAATACGCCAAAAGAAACCAACTCCAAAAGATGGTTTTGAGATTTAACTGCTTTCGCAAACTTTTTTTCAATATCATTAATTTGTTTTCTTCAAGTTGCAAGAACTGTTAAATAGGTCGTATTTGGTAATGTATTTGTCAAATTCATTTTGATGATTATTTGCAATAATTATCTATGAAACTACTAGGAATTATTTTTTCACCGTAACATATCGACAAGGTTTAATATTGTATTCAAAATTACTTCTTTTTTTTATTTTATATCAATTTTGGGAATGTGTACAGGATCATCGCTTTGTCACCGATTCTAATAGTTCAAAATACTCTTTTCTGCGAACATTGCAGTTTTCGTAATATATTGAGTGAAACTGTTGAAGATTGTGGTAGTCTACTGGCAGAGTTTGATGTACAGTATAGAGGGTCGTACATTCAAGGCAATTCGAAAAAAGGATGCATACACGCCATCTAGGGACAGTTAGCACTATAACTGGATTGTCCGCTCAAGTTTTCATACCTGACACCAAACATATTTCAAAATTATGAGATCAAAATGTACCTCAAATAGTCCTAGATAGTTTCAAATTGGGAGGTTAATATGAATAAACAGAAATGAAATAAAGTTACTATTAAATATTGTAGCAAAGTCAGAATGTTAAGATAATAACAGCAGAATAAACAATGTCTAAATAAATTAAATCGAGGTAGTGATAGGGAGACTATTTCTAAAAGTGTAATTTAAAAAGGAAAGCGGTAGAATTCTTTTTTCTTCTTGCCTTTCGAACTTTCTTTTCCGTTACCAATTTTTATACCTCTGACGAAACGTGGCGATACTTTTAAGCCCTGAGCCCCAATGGATTTCGGAAACTCTGAAGTTTACAAGGAAGGACAAATACACATTAAACTGGCAAATATTTATAAAATTCTGACAGTTCAGTTTCACAGAATTTTTTCAACAAATAGAATCGCAGTGGGAGTCAATTACATCTATTTGTGTAAGATTAAGAACCAATTTTAAACCTACATAAAAATGAAAGAAAACAAAATAAAAGACAGATTTGTTTTCCTTACGATTTAAAATCTTCAGACTGTTTTAAATTGATATTTTGAAGGTTAGTCGTACAGAACAGTATCTGATTAAATATTAGTAATATACAATAGAGGTCCACTAATAGACATTAAATGTAAATACAAAAGCGAAGAAAGCTGTTAAATGAGTTAAGTTAAAAGAAAGAAGATAGAATCGGCAAAACATTTTTTTATTATTATTATAAAGAAACAAGTATTTCAGAAAGTTAACAAACATGAGTGGAATTTTCATAAATAAAACAGATGAAAACTTTGATGTCCATCTTATGTCAAAAAATCCTCACTAATGGTAGCCTGACCAAAATGTAAGATTGGAAATGCATATTTTAGAATTTATAATCCCAAACTAGCCATAACTGTAGAAATTCGGAGGATTGCATATATAACCTCATCAGGATAGTTGGATTTCGCGAAACATTTGATTTGGCGAGCAGTTAATCCACACTTTGATTTGAAAAGAATTAGACCCGCTACGTTTTAGAATTACGGCAGTGGTTATTTGGTTCGGAAATCTGATTTAATTGAATTTAACTTTTTTTTAAAAATTCATAATTGATATTTTTTCAACGTTTTTTTTAGAAAAATGTATGAATATTACATAAATTTATTTTTCCTTTTAAATAATTATTTTTTGCAATTAGTATTAGTGCGTATACTTACAATTATTACTAACAGTTATTTTTATTCTGATTATATCCAAAAAAAAAAGTTTATTTTTAAATTTTTTCATCTTCTCGATGAGTTAAACGCTTTCATTTCACTCCTGTATGCTGGTGAAGCTTTGATTGCAAACTTTTTTTTTTTCTTCTAGATTTCTAGGTAAAAATCCTATGGAATGACATTCGTCACTGAGACAATGACTAATAAGGAAAGATGCTTGGAAATTATGAATATTTGCAGTTCGACATGAATTCAACTAGATCCCAAAGAAGTGTCTAAAGATTAGATCTGATTTCAAATGTCTGGAATATATTTATCTGGAATTACTTTATACGTTTTATATATGGGCGAAAATTACCAATAGATGAACTATAGTTTCCCATAAAGATTCAATATTGATTTATTCAGTATATGATTAAAATGCCCGGTAAATTAGGCTTTACATTTCGTTACCGTTGCACAGTCAAAGTATTTGCTGAACGAATATCCCGTCCCTATTTGGGCAAAGTTGAAACACGACCAGAGAGGTAGAAACGGTAAATGTTGTTTACCGTTTGATGAAACCTGTCTACTATACTAGGAAATATTTGACAACGGACAGTTTATTTCGTTGAAATTAGTGAAACGAATGAAGGCAGTAGGAACAAGTTGCTTTGGTACAACAAAGCGTCTAAAGAATAAATCACCTTATTCGTTAAAAAAAAGAAGCCAGATATGAGTTCTATTCTAATAAGATCGCTTGTTTCTTATAAAGGGGGGAAAAATGTCATGCTCCGCTTTACATCCAACACATAATGAAAACCACATCTAATAATATTAAAAAGCCCTTGAAGTTGTTAAATTTTACAATTCGACTAAATATGAAGTATGTTTTGAAAATACTCCTTATCCAGATATTGGACAAGTAATTTTTTTTTTTTTACATTCTTGATTTGGCTGCGATAAATGTTAAGATAGTTTACAAAGTGACAACTGGATATAAAAACATCATTCTCAGTGATTTTATTTTAAATATGGCTCGGGAGCTTTTAAAGATATGTATTTTATCAAAACTCTCCAAACTTTCTACTTCCAAGAAAAGATCGGTACTTGTGAGATCTCTTCTTGCAAACAATAAATGCCAAATAAACAACAATGCCAAATAAATTCTTACAAAAATGCTAAAAATTTGAACATTTTAAAAAATTGTAACCAACATGTTTACGGAAACTGTTTCTCCAAAATTAAAAAATAAGTCATTTGTATACAGTACCATAACAAATAGATATTTATATAGCTTTTTACAAATTTATTTCGTAATGAAAATCATTGCAAAGCAATTTATAAATTGTTGACCAATTTAAAAACAATTAGAATGGATTTTGACTATTTAAAATCTTATGTTTCTGTATCTTTTATTTAGATGCGTTAAAAAGTTTAAAAACAATTAGAAAGATTTTAAAATATTTTAGTTCTTTATGTTTAATTTTCCTGTGTTTACATAAGTTTGCTTATTAAATAAGTAAATTGTATACTTACAATATTCAATATTACAAAATATTACTTAAAAGCACGTTTTTTCTTTTACTTAGAACAAGAAGTCAAAATAACCGCTAATCGTAGTGACAGGTATGTTCTAAACGCAGTAACGCTGGTGTTAATGTCCTTAGTTTATTAATAAATTTAACTGAGACATCGTTTGGCGCTTTTTTCATTTGTTATTTCTAGTTTTACTAAGTTTTTATCTAAACGCGAGAGAGAAATACTTTCCATACAGGAAATATGAGTTACATTCGATTATTTGTGACACTGAGTATTTGCAGTATAAAATTTGTGAATATGTAAGGAGTATTGTGTCTTTTCCTGTATGTTAATCGAAGACTAATAATTTTTCAGTTTCAGATTGATTAACAACCCATTTAGAACTATACGGTGGATTTTGAAGCATGAACTTCTTTGAACTTCAATAAGATGACGAGGACGGTACCTGAACCACAAATCACTGCTTCAAACCTCCGTATCACAGCAGTGACTAAACGTTGGGTTTCCAACAGATTTAATGCGTGTCAAGTACATGATCACGATTGATCGTTGATGGAATTGGTTCTCGAAACCGCAACCATTCGTCAAATAATAATAATAAAAGGTGTTTTGAAACAATGCCCTTACCATCAATAAAACAACTGCTTTTTTTTAAATGTTAGTTATAATTTTTATTTCTCATGTTGGTTTGTAAAGCATTATAAAAACAAAATATTTGATGATAAATTAAAAATCAGTAGTGCAATGAGATGCGAGTATATTTTGAAAATAATTAGATGAAAAAAATATAGGTTCAAACTGAGTGATCTGGTAAGTTATTCAAGGGGCATTTAGTGAAGTAGTAAACGAATGTAGTAGTGGTAATGGTATTGAAGTTACTGTAAAAGAAGGCCGAAAAAGCAAGTTTAGTTGTAGATTTCAGTTGTGCAATAGTAAAAAATAATCGTTAAAATATTGAAAAGATTTTTGAGGATACTACAAACAAATTACAGAAAGAGAATATGAGTATTTTGGCAAAAGAAAAGAAAAAAAAACCTGATAATTCTGAGAGATTAATTAAAGAAAACAGACATGCAGATTTGAATTTTAACAACTTAGGATGCAGCTACGAGCAGATGCCAAGTTAGAAATAAAAGCTAAATGGCAAAAAAGGTAGATAAATTCACGTAAAAGATTCAAAATGAATGAATACGTTAGAAAAGTGAATCTTAGGAATATCTATAACGATTTACCAAAAATTAAATTTTGATTGAAAATGGGACATTTCGAATTTATCGATCAAAGGTTTTCAGAAAAAGAAGCAAGGCGTTCATGTTGTGAAGAAGACGATACGCTGAAGTATGCAGTATTGAAGTATTTAAAGAAAGACCGAAACGGTAAAAAACATGAAAATATTAAGGAATGGCTAAAATAAAATATCAAGCAATATAATGAAATATTTCTCAAAATGTTGAACTCTTACGAAAGGAATTTGGATTTTCAATGTGCGAAAATTAAAAAAAAAAAAAAAAAAGAGAGAGAGAGAGAGAGAGAGGGGGGGGGAAGTAGCTAAATTAATGCCATATCGTAAATGAAACTATTTACCTTTGTAAATATAGCGTTAAAAAGATTTTTTTTAAGATTAGTTTTATACCATAAAACCAATCGTATTGTTAAAAAATGATAGTAATCCTACATTAAATTGACTGGTTGTAATCCTGTAAACATAAAAAAGCTGCTGAAGAGAATTGCTTATTGACAGCCGAAACAGAATTTTTTGTTGATGGAGGGAGGGCTTGTTTTGGTTCTTTCGGACCACCCTTACAATGTATTATGTAGGCGAGTCTTTGTACGAAGGATTATTGGCGCCTGTTTGCTTCTACAACCTGCACTTCAATTATTGAGTGGGGACCCATACCCCTTTGAGGCGACTTGTCTCTATTCCGCGTGGCCATGGACAGGGGAGCAAGTTAAGGAATTTTCAAAATTCCATGCGCTCCATTAACCCCTTTTTAAGAAGTTGTGAAGATCTAAAGAAGGTCTGGTATGTAAGTAGAAGAATTCAGAGAAACCAGATTGTTCTGAAAAAGCGAATGAAAGCATAAAAGTAGAACTTGTAGAGAGAATGTGCACTTATGAGGGAAAAAAAGCTTACTTTTAGTTTATTCTTTCTCCTTAAACTTAGAAATTGAATGTAATTTCAAGAAATCGTTAGAGTTAACTAGGCAAAAGCCAATCAATGTATTTGTAATTAATGACAATCAATTAATGTGTATTAAATCTTGCAATGTTGTGCGAGCTTTTATTTTTAAATATTAACGGTATTAATTGCATATAAACAAGAAAACGGAGTAAAAAATAAGACTAATCTAAAACTCATGATAGATGTTTTCTAAAAGTGTGCAAGTTTTATTTACGCAACTAACAACAAAGCAAATATCAAAATCATATGTTTTAAACCATATATTTCTCCAGAACAAAAAATTTTAAAAAGTATTTGTTTTAGATTCTGCATATTATTTCGTGAACAAAAATACACTTTAATTCATTTAAAAAATAACGTTAGGTAAGCGAGAGGCTACTTTAGGATATCTATTAAAATTTTATCGTTTCTGAGAAAAAGTATTTGATAGCAAAACAGGTTTACTGATGATTTAATGTTATTAATATCTGGAAGACCGAGGTGTTTCTCTCGGCAGTTTTTTTTTTTTAATAAAAAATCGTGTTTTTTCAGAGAAAATATTTAAATACGAATCACATACTTACTCTAAGATACATAATAAACTTAGTTTAACATGTTATTGGAAACAATCTGCAATATTACAGTATTCATTTTACTGCTTATCTGTTATTACTTACGATTTTGAACTTACAACTTACACTCAGTTTAACCATAGTGAATTCGGGTCCGAGATGACGTTGTATGACATTGTCAGCATGAGAACAGATCGAAAAAGGCTCTAATAGTTAGTTATAATTTTTTTTGTGTGTGTGTGTGTGTGTGTGTGTGTGTGAAAAATCGCGTTTGAAAAGGAAAGATACCTATATAGATAAAAATCAAAAATATTATATACAAATAAATACATAAGTAAAAAAAAATGAAGTTAAAATCACAGCTCGAACCAAGGACCCACAACACACGTGTCATTCATGTTGTTCTGACTACCATATTGCACTGCCCACACTTCGAAGCAAAACTTGAATATACTTATTCTAATTGTTAGTTATAAAAAAAAATATTATTTGTGTGTGTGTGTGTGTGTGTGTGTGTGTGTGTGTGTGTGTGTGTGTGTAAATTCGCTTTTTTTTTCCAAGAAAGGCACTTACATAGATAAACTTAAAAAGTAAAGCCTTATCTAAATATGAAATTTGATCCCAATTGTAAAAACAGTTTCCGAGATGCATGAAACATATGTAAGATTAGAACTGCTTAACAAACATATTAATCTACAAATATTGATATTTTGCCTTTGATAGGACTTTATTATTGCATAAATTTATAAGTTGTTCATATAATATATTTTTATTGATATATATTTGAGATATAATTTGAAGCAGCTGCAATTTTTAATCTTTAGTGCTCAGTAATGCATATTTTCTCTACTTGTATTATTTGAATTTTTTAAAATAAACTCTGAATAATTTAATAGAAAGTTATACTTTTTTTGTCTGCAAAATATAAGTATGTTAGCAAATTAATTCAAATAAAAAAAATTCAAATATTGATTTTTTTTAGCTGCTTTTCCCTTATTCTTGCTACATTTATACAATTCATATAATCGTGGTTGAACAATAAATTATCATGTATTGCAATGTTAAATTGAAAATGCATCTCTAAAATTATTTTTTTAGTAATGTGCATTAAAACTTTGTATATCATAATTAATCAAAAAAGGGTCCTTATTAGTATTATTAAAAATTAGTTAAAATTAAACATTTTTTTAATTTTGTTTCTAGATAAAAAAATAACGGAAACTTTATTTTGATATATTCGTGCGACTATTGACAAATTTTTGCTCGTTGAAATCATTTTAATTGTATGTAATTTAATACAGATTCATTGCATGCATCATAAAATATTTTAACCATTTTTTAAGTTACAAGGCGGAATTCGGATTCTAAGGAGGTAACGTGAACTTCCATTAAGATATTTTATAATTCATGCAATGAATCTGTATTAAAATATATATATATATATATATATATAGTAATTTATTCCAGTTTATCTATTTTTGTGTGCCCTGCTACATTTTTAAATGAAGAATTTTTGTTTAGAAGTTCTGTTCCTTGAAATTACTCATATTTTATTAAAGTCACTGTTCTAAAATTCTTATGAAGACAATTATATTATATTTATCTAAAAGAATGCTTATAATTTTTATTTTATTAACAAAATAATTTGATATTTCAAAATATGAAGAAGAATGAAGAACATCATAAAAAGCAAAGAATTGAGTGATGCGTTTGTTTACAAAATTTCACACCCTCGCGTGAATCGTTTTTTCTCCCCCAAAAATGTAGCGAATTTTCGTTAAGGGAGAAAAAATAAAGAAAAATAAATCTGTCAAAGAGAAATGGATTCGATTGTTCTAAAGGTTTCCCTCGGGATTCGGGAGCATGGCGTTGCTAGGAAACGAAACAGCAGGTGGTCCACTTTGCAATATCCTTGTTTTTAAAATGCTACTAGTCTTTACTGAGCCCGATAGTACATTTGTTTGCGGACAAATCTCTTCGTTATTTTTTGGGAATTTACAGGGGAGGAGAAGGAAAAAACAGTTATTTTTCTGCACGCAATGTTTAAGAAAGAAATTCTCTCTGGAGATATTACTACAAAAGAATCTGAGGCTTCCCTGGGCAGCATGAAGTATTTTTTTTATAAAAATTTTACTATCCATTAGCAATGCAAAGCAATGAAATACGAACTGAAAACAGAAAACAAAATAAGCGGACTATTAATTTTGTTCTTATTCTCATTGACAACGTATAATATATACATCTGGGCTTATTATCGGAAAATTCCACAAATATATTATATATATATATCCTCTAAATTATCATCATCATCTTTAATCGACTCCTGGTTAGGTTTGCATATTTTAAGATAGATAATTATTTCGCTATGCTATGATATTTATGTTAAGTTTCCTTTCGGATAAACTTTTTTTAGTAAAAGTTTGTATTTCGGCTTAGAAAATAACTTAATTTTAATTGCATTTTAAATTTGTGAATGAAATTTGAAACCCCAAGATATATTGATTCTTAAAATTGAAATATTCGTGGTCATCGAAACATTAGTTAGAATCTAGCATAGTTGTCATTTTTCCTTGCATTTTAGGAATTATTTTTTTATTCGAATATTAAATTGTGTATTTTTTTTAAATGATGCTTTAATTCCTAGAATAGGTCAGGATTTTTGAATATTGTCAAGAGTGGAGAAGAACGGGAGAAAAAAAACTTTCAAAAAATGTTTCAAAATTCCACAGTAAATTTCTAAAAATTCTAATAATTTAAATAATTAGCATCTAATATCTGACCATTTATGATTTATATTAGCACTTCTTAAAATTATTCCAAGTAGAATCGCATAGAGTAACGAGGGTTTGCTAAAAATTTCACATTGTTTCCATTTGTAGAGGGAATGATGAGGGACATTGTATTGTAAAGGAAAAAATAAGAAATTTCACTTCATTTAACAAAATTGCTGTAGAATTGTACTGAATCTCGTTGCATTTTTATGAAATTAAGCATCATTTTTCAATTTTTCCCCCTGTTTTGAGATTGAGACGAAAAGTTATAGATACATTTGCGCCTCGAAAACTTTTCCCTTCAGAAAAAAGATTGCATTCTATATGTCATTATTTTAATGCAATCCCAGTACTATACACCATTAATTTTTCTCATACTGCTAATTTTGTATTTCGAAAATAAATTTTTTGCTATTTCACATTTACTTTATAGTATTTACTTTTTATTTTAAATATAAAAACTGAGAAACACTGAATAGTTTATTCAGATATTGCAAAACATTAAATGGAATGGAATATGCTTGAAGTAAGTTAAAGAGTCAAAAAATATCAAGTTTGTATCTCAAAGGAAATGGCAAACTAACCTTTTTTTCTTTTCAAAATTTATGACAGAATAACACTAAAAGAAGGGGGTTATTAAATTAAACATATAAAAAATAATCTATGTGCTACTCATGTAGTTTTACATCATCCTGTAGATAAGTAGTAATTTTCTACATCAAACCTTTTCAAATAGTTATTGGCAAAACTAGCTGTGCTTTCTGAAAATTAAAATTTTACAAGAGTTTTTAATAATTTTGCATTTTAATTGGTTTAAAATGATAACGCATACTTAAGTGAAAATATTTTTATTTTTTCTGGGTGGATTTTTCATATTTATTTAATAAAAACAATCAAATTAAAATAAATAATCTTGAGGTAAAACTCAGCGCCTCGTAAAGAGTGATCATTTGAGTGATTTTGGATTTGACCCACTTTCTTCTTTCTACTGAGATATAAATTGCAGAAAATTGATAGTGAAAAATCCTACTACAGCTTGCAGCCTACATTTCATAGGTGGTAATTTTATTGGAACATTTTTACATGCAGTTACTTCAATACCTCCCCCCCCCTCCTCTTTAGGGAACATAACCTTGATGAAAATCAATCAAATACCAAGCAGCAAAATTCAGACTTTCCCACCAACTATCATGAAATGCATTCGGAAATTATTTAATATATTAGAAAGAATGTCAACTGTCAGAAAAACATTAATCTAATCGTATAAAAGCTGGAAAAGGGGAACACAGAGTGTTCTCTTTCAGAACTGAATGTTTGACCCACAGTTTCTTTACTTCTTCATTCTGGACTTTTTTTTTTTCGAGAGAAACAATGTTCAAACGAGAAACAATGTGCAAATATTGTCGACTAAAAGTGCATGCCAAAAGTGTGCAAAGGTTAATGAACAAAATATCCCATTTCCGCTGTTTTTGTTTCACATATTAATTAATTTTTTCTTGACATCTATTAACGCTTTGAATGACGCAAGTGTAGTGTGGATTTAAGTTATAATGAAATGTCTTTTTTATTTTATTACTCATATTCATTTAATTACTTAAATTAACTTAGTTTTCATTTCAAACATCTTAAAGTTTAGGAACATATTTTCACTAAAATTGTAGTTTAAACAATAAATTGTCACTACCGTTTACACATGACACATGTATTCATCATAATACAAAATTGTGCATTTATGTTATGACGAGTATATTAGTCATAAGCAATTCATTGGTTAAGAGAGCTATGTGCGATATGAGCAGAATTTAAATCGGATCACTGGGTTTTAAAAAGTGAGGAGACAAAATTCACGCTTAAAAAACTTTGATTAATATCAGACTTGAAAGCAGATCCTCGCACACTTCCTAACAAAGATGTTATTCCCTCTAAACATTGTAGATTTGTGAACAAGGCTGTGAAAGTGACGAGTGCTCAGATTTTTATTTTCAGAGTACCATACACGAGAGTTTTGAGTTTTGTAGTACATAAAAGATAACCGAATATGTATTTTGGACTCTTTTTTTTCTACCAAATGAAACCAAAATTTGGCATTCAGCATCAAATTTAGTAATAAAATCACGTATCAGTTTTCATTTTTCTAAGTTATTGCATTTACATGTATACGAATATGCAAACCGACGATGGTTCGCTTTTGAGAAGATTTGATTCGGAATTTGATACAGATTTGCATTTTATATGATAAAGACTGTGTTTCAAACTTTATTGATTTAGCTTTTTGTTTTGTTTTGAATTTGTTGTGTTTGTTTGCATTTGGACAGACAGACAAACTTTCTTACGAAAGACTTCCTTCAAAATTTGACAAACATTTACAAATTTCAAGAAAAGATCACGCACCGAATTTCATCCATCTAGCTCAAAGCATTCTATGGGTCATTGTGTTCCTAGGCAGTTAGAGCAACAGACAAATATAATTTTAAAAAAAATCGGTCTCTGGGACGTTTATCAGCCTAGGCTGATTTTTTTTAAAGATTACACTATTTTCTCATTTTCATACGTATATGAGAAAGTGTAAACTGCGCCATAGAGGAGCGTTAGTTCCATTAAAATTAATTCATCTGCGAAGTCAAATGAGATTTATAAGCATTAATTTATTTCTTCAAATATTGCTTTTAAGAACAGTGACACAAAGAAGATATTTAAATTACCTTCACAAATAACTCATTTAACTCATCAACTTAAATTTCAGTGGTTAACAAATAACATCATTTATCTCAATTTTCAGAATTCTATAAGAGGAAAAAGAAATTCAATTTTCGACCACCAGTAAGAAATATCTCTGACCTTATTTTTGCACCAAGCATGTACATGCGATATCATGTTCATATCAGATGTGAAAAAAAAAAAAAAACTTGTCTAATGGTTAGTTTAGTTAGTTTCAGTTTTTTCTCCTGACTGTTGTAAGTTTTGGAAAATTCAAATAAGTGGTTTTAATCGTTAATTGACGATTTATTATTTAATAACATTTCGTACATATTTATTTGTCTTTTGCTTTCAAAAACATGACCACGAAATGCTTGTATCTACGTCAAAGTCTTTTAGATTCTTTTCAGAAATTGTATTGAGAATTCACTTCAGCTGTCAACAAGGTAGGTTATGGTTCTCTGTTGGGTCCTTGTAGCCTTGTTGATTAAATGATTAATTTTTAAAAGCGTCTGATAAAAAAAAATGAAATCTCGGTATCTGGAAAAGAGAAGGAAAGTTGAAGAATTTTGTTTGCATTAATGCAAAAAGAGATAATACAGCAAAGTTTTTTTTAGCATTGTCTTCTTTAAATTACATTGAAATTGATAACAGTGAAATTTACTCAACATTGTGGCATTGATATTTCCTTTTATTGATACAAATAAATTAATTTCTCTCACTTCTTTCATTATTGTTACTTTTATATGGACTTCTCGTCATTACTTTTGGTAAAGAATTTACAGTAAATTTTTCATGATTATCCTCCATGAAATAAAAAAAAATTCTGAAAGTGACTAAGTAAACAACGGGAAAAATTCGTGCTTAAAAGAAAAAGGAAAAAGTTTTGAATAAACTACATACTTTTTAATTTATGATTTGAATCAATCACTAGTGATACATCACATATAGTTTTAATGTTTTGATTTAATTCAGTCATATTTATAACTATTTTTTTTCAAAAAATAGCCCGTTATAAACTATGTACATAAATAGTACGTTAATTAAAATTTATGCAGATGGAAATCAGTTTTAAAATAAACCGATTATGTGCTTTTTTTAATTATTAGATTTTTAATTTTAATATCTCTACATTTAATGAATCTATAATTTTAAATTTATCTTCATCTTAATTGAGCGCTTGCGTTATAAGATATCACTCATAAAACAACAACCAACCCTTTTATATAAGCAGAGAATTTATAGAATTCGAAAAGCTCATTATGAATATTTTTCATAATTCTTTTATCTTCATACCTACAGTATTTATTGGGACTTTAACAAATATTGTTTTTGATGCACAGGATTGGTATGAATCAGTGGATCAATTTCATAACTGAATAACTTGAGAAATATTATTTGCAAGCTTCCATTTAACCATAGATTAAATGCATCTAACTTCATGTTTAGATAGCCAAGTGTTTCAAATCTACGTATGAGTACAATGAGGTAAATGTTACAAATCTACATATGAGTACAATGAGGCAAATGTTACAAATCTACGTATGAGTATAATGAGGTTCCCGGTTGTTCGCAAGTTTTCTTAGGGTAATACTGAATCAACTTAATACTTTGTGTCAAGTATGAAAAACTGATACAGACTAAGAGTATCTGGAACTTGATATGAGTTTTTTTTACTCGATTGATACCGATTGGTAATCTATTCGAGCTTACTCGTTTTCAACAGTGATACTATATCGGTTTGACACAAAGTATTAAGTGGATACAGTGCCGATTAGAATCGTTCGCCGACTTGGTAATGCTACGAACATGCGTGATTTATTTTTTAAACTATAAATATTTCATCCCTTGCCATATGGGTCTTTAAACCCATGTGCAGGCCCACTGAATAATCCCCGCCTTCTCCTATACAGACTCGTAACAAGTGTAGTGCAGGCAAGGCAAATGCGCTGGATGCCATTTAAATGGAGCGCAAAACTGAAGAATAAAATTAATTATATTTAAGAGTAAGGTTCGTAAAAATTTAAAAAAAAATATTTTTATTCCCCTTTTCTTAAAAATTAAAATGGCCTGCAACCAAGAAGGGAAAAACATATGAGATATCAGGATAAAGGAGAACGATTTCCTTTTTAACAATCTAGGAACCCATTCAAGCTAAGTTTTTAAAAACAACATAACAAATAGTTTTATGCTACGGAAACTAAATGATCAAAAATCTCACTGGTGAACGAAAGAGCTCGTTATGCTCCTTTCAAAGTTTCATGCTTCAGGGGTGGGAGGAATATCCGAAAGATTAAAGGGAGCTGAATTTCGATCCTTCATGGAATTCTTTTGAAGGAAAAGAAATATAAGGGAAATGAAAGGGAAGAGAACATAATATATCAATTAACTCCATAGGGTTATTGAGGATTTTTTATGATTAGTTGGAAGTAAAGTGCTATTATTTACATATTCATGCCAATAGAATATTGATTCAAGTTTGTGACAAATAATGAGAAATGCAATGTTATCCCTATTTTATAGGAAATATTACTTGCTTGGGAAAGTTTGAAAGGAATCTGTATTATAAGATATTACTATTTAACGTTTTTATGGTAAAAATGTGGCGCATATTTTTTCATTATTAAGTTTTACTTGTGGATTTTTTTTCAATACATTTAATTATGTATGCATTTTATCTACAAGATGCATTTTCTCTACAAAGGAATCTCGGGTAGCACAGCCTGCAGCACAATATTGTACAATATTATATAATATTATTCAATACTAAACAATATTGCGAATATTGTTTTATATCATAAAATATAGTACAATATATGTGTGCTACTAGGGATATTTGCTTTATACTTTTTATACTGTATCAGGAGTCAAATAAGCAAATTTCGAATTGCTAGTTTAAATCCCCTTTTAATTGGCTAATGTAATAAAATACTGAATTTTCTGAGAAAGCGAGCAAAATTTTATTAAAAACTTCTAATACGACTATATAAAATTTGTTATTTATTTTCTAAAAATATTTTTGACACAAATCTTTATGTAACCATTTAGAACAATGAGCAGTTCCATTTACTGGCGAAACTTTGGTTATCCCTAATATGTGAATACCTGTTACCTCTCTGTTCATTCTCGAATTCCTAAGCAGACCATTTGAATTAAAAATACTGAATTGGATACAATTATACTTTGAAAGGTGGAAATATGCGCATCAAAACTATTTCTTCCACACTTTGATTAATTATAAAGTGAGCAAAATTTCATTGTGTTTAGGTGATTTCTGAAAATTTTATTGCACACACACATATACATTACCTTTTTAGGATCATAAATTCAGCTGCTATAGAATATTTCCCTGTTTTAAACTGATTTTTAGAACTATTTATTTCCTTGCCGCCTGTGATGAGCATTTGATTTCTTGGATAAATGGTTGCTAATAATTTCAATTAAATATTTTCTGTAACTTTCTCAGTAAAATATTTTTGAACTAGAAATTTTGATAAGTATACCTCATATTATTTTAAAAGTCTCCCACCATTCTGTTCAACAATAGAAGAAAAAAAAAAGAAAGGATAAAATATTAGTTTCAACAATAGAAAAAAAAATTATAAAATATTAGTCGCAACAATAAAAGCGATTTGAGTTTCACTTCATCAATAAAATGTACTGTTGTCAAATACGCTCAAAATTTCTTAAAAATTGATTAATTTTGAATGCATATGACAAAAAAATTATAGTTTAATTTTTTTTTAATTTTAAGAAGAATTAATTATCAAGGAGGTTTAATTAAGGAGAATTTTGAATTATTAAGGATATTTTTATATCTTCATAAGTTAAAAATATATTTGAGAATTTCATTAGATAATATCAATTTTCATTTTAAGAGTTAAAACACTTGAAGCTATTGTTTTACTTTATTCATCCTTGCTACATATCTAGTTATGTAATTTCTTATCACATAATAAATATAATTATTGTAACGATCATTAGAATGATGCATGACTTGAATGGTAAAAAATATTGTTATATATCAAGAATTTAATCTTTTTAGATGAGCTTATAAAAGCTATTATTTTTCCTCTATTATCAATGGATTTTTTTTATTATTATAAACGTATGATAATTTATATTCCAAAATTATATTTGACACATTGTTTATTTTTTTATGTTGATAAGTTATTTGATGGTTCCTACGTCTTTTTTATTTTCTTTCCTGGATGTATTTAATCGACCATTTTAAAGGATGGTTGCTTTGATTCAAAGTGAAAACATTTGCAATGTTTAATTTGTTGATCAATTGATTAGAATTATTTCCTTAAATATCATGATGAACTAATTAATGCGAATTATTGTAGTATTAATGAAAGCGAAAAATAACAAAATTTCATTTAATGACGGAAAAGGGATCGATTGTGGGGAGTATCAAATATAAAATTGTCAGGTACAGTATCAACATGAACTTGATACAATAAACTAGGTATCACCTCAATCCTTAGTCATCATGCGTTTTCGTAATGATAAAAATATCATTTCGGTGAGAGGATGAAACTGTATCTGTTGTTCACAAAGTGTTCCGAAAAGGAATATTATTTTTAACTGCGGTTTGATCTTTCACACCAACACGTGGCAAGTATTGATTTACTGATGCGGCACGTGGAAAGCAAAGGAGGGCAGCGACATGAAGAAATTGTGGAAAAGTAAACAGTGTATTTTGCTGTCTAATAATCATTTATATTCTCATGCTTAGTTATATCGCTATATATTATTTATTTAGCCTTTTTATTTTAAACACCCATTATTTCTAAATATTGTTAACACTAAATATTTATGCAATTAATAACAGATGTTAGCATACTTTAGTCACAGAAAACAACATTTTATGCTGCTCTGTATAAGCGCATGCAAACTTTATACTTTCAGATTTAGTTCTTTTGATTGCTCTGTATGAACAAGATTTAAAAATAATAATAAAAAAAATTCTTCCTTTTTAACAAATAAAATCTTTCGATCAAAGCTTTGGGGAATTATTTATACCAATCTTCCTGTAATATGAACTTACTCGAATTTAAATCTGTAAGCTAAATAGATCGTAATGCGAACAAGGATAATGTTGCTTGCCGTAAAATGATAGCACGAGATGTAGAATATATTTTTTTGTAAATGCGTAATCAGAATCTGCAGGGCTCATTGGACATTGCCATTTTCCCAAATTATTTAATTAATTAACCAGCCTCACTTACATGATCATTCCCAGTTACCTTAGATATGAGGGTAATTAGGAAATTACTTCCGATTATATTAACGAATATAACAACAACCAATAATATACATGAAATCATGATTAGCAAATAACTATCACACATAAAGAATAGCTTACTTGCAGATCACATGGTAGATTTAAAAAATGAATAGTTAATTTGACATGAAAAATAGGATAGGAAAGTTGGAGTTGACTGGACAAAAGCCAAATCCGGTCGTGTCGTGCCAAACACATGGTGGTTCATTTGACATGAAAGAACAAAGATAAAAAGAAAGATACTAGGCTTAAAATTACTTTCTGTGAAACATTATTCTAAAGGCATAAATCCATTCTTAGCATAAATTCATTAACATCACTAGATCTAAAGAATATATAGCTTAAAACCTTAGTTTGCATATAACCGGACTTTGGAATGACTTTTTAATTTCTCATATACGAAGTATACAAAGGAAAAATATTGAAATCGTCAAAAAATTAAAACTCGAGATTTTAACAAATCTCCACGTTTCAGATCTCTCTCAGTCCGAAATATATATTTTTGGAATTAATGTCGATCCCTCTCTCAGTTAATCTTTGAATACAAATCAAATCATATTTGAACAGAAATTTCTATAGAATTTTGAAAGAAATACATTGAGATAAAATCTATCTATCCAAGTACAAATGGACACGGTAACTATAAAACGTAAAAAAAAAAAAAAAAAAAAAAAGCTAGATAAATACAATTTGGTATACATGTTTAGCCTCTGTAGTGTAGATTTTCTTAAATGAAATTTTGAAATAAATCTCTCAGAGGGTTGGCCATCTTCGATTGTTCGGTACTTTGCATGCATGCAAACGCAATAACTCAAAAATGCTACAACTTAAATAAATGAAATCTAGTATGTAATCTTGTTCCTAAAATTGTAAACATGTGCCAAATGTTGATTTGAATCAGTCCGAGAAAAGACATCCAAAATACATATTCGACTTCCGAGTACTTGTACTAACCCCATGCCCCTCCCAGTATCTGAAAAACTCATTTTAGAAAACTCTGTTATGTATATATGTCGTGCACCTGATAACATTTTGGTCATATTCGATCACAAGAAGTTTGTCTCTGTCTATCCAAGTGCATGATAGCTAAAAAATAAAGATAGATGGAGCTATATGGATAAAATTTGATAATCAGTTTCAGCATGCATCTAAAATGGTGATCTGTATCAAGTTTTGAACATAATCTGTCACCGAGTTGACCGTCTATCGGTATCGAATCACGGAAATGCTATAATTTAAAACGCAACAAATTATATAAATGATCTGTGATATTTTTATTAAAATTGTTATTCTGTGTGAAATTTTGTTTTAAATCTGTAAAAATATTTTCAATCCTTCCAAAACAAATAGTCGGTTTTCCTCACTACATTACAAAGTACAAAAGGCGCATGTGCGAAAATATAAAATAATCTGTGTACTCTAAAAATAAAAAATTGAGCACTCGCGGCGTACACGGTTTTGTACAAGATCTTCAATTTTCATACTGGAATAAGGTGGGAGGATAACACCTCTGTTAGGAGTAAGAGAGGAAGTCTCGAGGATAACACTTCTATTGAGCTTTTCTGATACAATGTTCTGTTTTATTATATCCATTTTAAAAATTTTAAATAAACTTTTTTTCTGACATGAATTGATCAGATAAGCATCTACTTACATGCAGTTTCTTTTATGTTATAAATAAAAATTTGCACCATAAAGAAATAAAAAAAAATGGAGGTTCCTATTAATAAAGTCAACTGATGTGAATAATTTCAAAAGATCCAATTAGATCATATGTCTGGTGAAGTATTTTTTCTCCCCTCCCGCATTGATACATTAATACATCTAAATCTTAGCTCATAGTTTAAAATGGTTTTAAACCACTTTCATTCAAACATACATATTATTTTCGGTTGCTAGAAAAGAATGGTTCTTACCTATTATTTTTAACAATCGAGCGGTTCTTTTTTATCCTCCAATACCACCCATTTTATTGTTGTATTTTCTTTAACCAATATAGCTTAGGGGCATCGTCCTTACTTTCTATGCGTGCATTCTAGTAGAGATATGTCAATACACTTCTGGTATTCGTAGCAAGTATAGATCGAAGTTCCGACGTGATTGTACCCTCGCATATCGGTTATGAGAATGAATTTCTTACTCTTGAATGGTTCTGTTGTATCTTCAAAAGAACTGGATTATAAAATAGGCAAAGCAGGCAGCTTTAGAGCGCCTAGAGCCTCAACATTTTTATTTTATTTTTTTGTGGTACTTTCAGAGAAATTCTGTTTTATGCTCTTACTTATTCTATAAAAGCCATGTACTCGAACCTATTCGAATTAAAATCATGTACATTTCAAATTTCATAAGATTATTAGATTTTTATTCAGATTTTCAAACTCGGTCGCAGATCGGTGTGATCCCCCTTTTTTTAATTGATTGATTGAATAACATATGAACAAGCAAAATTCGATTTCTCTACATAATTTATACTATATATTTGTCATTTTACTTAAAATTACATTTCAATTTGATTTTTTTTTTTTACGCGAGAGATTGGTTCAACTCTCTTGGAAATAATCCATAATTAAACATTTTGTTATTTAAAATTTGCTATTTAAAAAATTGTTTACATACAAATTAAATTAAAATTAATAAAGAATCTGTATTTGGATGTTGGAGAAGGGAAAAAGGCTCCCTCATGAACTCCCACGAAGCTTAATCTGGCGTTGACCTTCAGAAGCGTTGTTTCGTGGCACCAGAAGCTTGATTAGACGACGGAACTAAATAAGGTTTCACTCTCTTTTTTTTCCTTCGTTCACTTTGAGTGTTTATTTCAAAAGCATTTAGTAGCAAACATTTAAAACCCAACTAGCTGAATCTTTGAAAGAAAAATTTATCAAGTTGAAATTGAGATAAACTAAAGCTTTTAAAACGGATTGAAAACAATCAGTTCGATGCAGGTTTATCGAGGAAACATGAATTAACTTCAATCAACGTTACTCAAATTGTTATTACGAACAAGTTTTACGAATATTACAGAATATAACCTGAATTTTCATGTTCACTCAATAAAATGACCACAATTATCATTTGAGTGATCCTGAAATAGAATAAAATTAAAAATCACACTGTTCTCAGTAGTGAATGCAGTATTAATTTATTAAGGATAATCGTTTCTCACAACACATCTTAAAGATTTATAATCTTAGAATCTCTATATGTTTTTTCTTTTATCTTCTTTAAAAATATAGAATCGGCATCCGATTATACGCGATTAGAGACAATCGAGAACGAGTATCAACTTCATTTCAAAGAGAATAATGAAATTAAGGAGCCTGAATTTTCTAAATGTATGACATTAAGGATCAGATCTACTTTAAATTCCCATGTTCAAATTTTTATGATATAATATTGATCTAATATTTTAATATTCTTCAATGCAAGCCGAGATTTTGTTTAAACATAAAAGAAATAACTATCTTTTAAGATCCGGAATTAACAACATACACTTTGCCTTAGTTTTGGAAATGCTTTAGCATGTGCTTAAGATCGGTATATATGTTACTGTTAATGCGATAATTGTCGATTAATAAAAACTGGTAAAGGTAATTGATCGATTTTTCCCATTGGCTTGTTTTTATTGAAAATTAATTACCTATTATTATTAATAATAATCGATTATCACGTAACATTATTTTTACAAATAAATTTTCCTTCTGCATAGGGTTTAGAACTTTTTTTTGGGTGCAATTAAGCTATTAGGTGTTTACTCATTTCACGGAATTAGTTTATTTTACCCTTGTTTCGCATATACTTTTACCTCCTTTGTACTACTCCAGAGAAGATCTCTTTATTTCCAATAATGTAAGACAAATTGCGTCAAGAGAAATTGAAATAGAGCGTAGTTTTTATTTTTCAATAACTTGAAAGCGAGCTTGACATTTTGGAGATACACGTTTTCAAAAATTGCTTTGAAATTTCATTCAGGCGTACTTGAAGATTCTATTTATATGTGGACAATCGCTGGTACCAGCAAGAGACCAAGCACTTTGGAGAGAATTTCTTCATCAGTGGAAAATGTACATTCAAAAACACACAAAGGCTTCCCCGAACAAAGAACAGAGTATGAATGTGGATTGCACAACGACTTGCCGCTATTTTTACCTTAACCCTTTCTGGGCATGGACATTATGGTGGAACAAAAATGACCTTTAAAAAAAAATTTTTTTTTTTAGACTTTAGTTTGGTAATTGTACGGAAAAGTTGCCCTTTAGGTTCAATAACAATATTAAAAAAATTGGTTGCAATAATACATTATTTTGAGGTACAGCATAGATCTTGAAATTTGTAAAAAAATTGAAAAAAAAAAAATGGAACTTTTTAAAAAGGGCCCTTGAAAACTTTTTTTAGATCTTACTTTGGTAATAGTGGTGACAAATTAGCTTTTAGGTTCAAAAAGAATTTTAAAAAATTCTCGCTGCAATACAACGATATTTCGAGGTACCTAAAAGAGCTTCAAGTTTGTGAAAAATAATTGAAAAATTATAAGCCTTGATAAAATATTTTTATGAATTTTTCATTTATATAATGTTACAAAAGATGATTTTAAATACATATATAAGCATTACAATTGGGAAAAATTATTATTGACAAAATATAATAAAAAAATATTTTTTATTTTCAATTTTGCATTTCTTACTTCTGTATCCTTGATGACTACAAATGTTACAGCTGCAAAATATTTGTTTCTACTTCACTGCTACAATAAACAGTTTTTTAAATTAAATTTTGGAAAATTCACACGTGAGTCAATTTTTCTTCTTGTGTATCCTTCTCTTGCAATTGAACCACACACATTCTGAGCCGATTCGGCCGCCAGTCTGTGACAAGGAAACCAGGGAAAGTCGATAACCGAGTCCCCTATACTATTCGGTTCAGCTTCAGATGCCTTCTGTATAAAGTTTAAACTTAATATTAAACCGTACAGGAGCTTGATAGTTTTATCGCTTCTTGTCTATTTGATAGATCTGGTTGATTTGCCTCTTTTTATAAAGAACAGTGTTGTTCTGCGTTGTCATTGTCGCCAATAATCGTTTCTGATGCACTAGTATTTTTTGCCTGTTCTTGATTAAACTTAACTATTCTCTCTCGTTCTTTACTTTTTCTTGCTTTCTTCCTCAAAGAGCAATATCAATTTACCTATAATCATTTTCCTGTTATTCCTGCATTGATCGTTTAGAAACCCTTTATTCCATAACTGGTACTTTTTTTTATACAAGTCAGCAATATCAAATAAACGTCTAGCTTCTCTAAATTCTGTGAGGTTAAAATTAAACTTATTTGAACATTTTCTGCTTTTAGACTTTTATAAATTCCTGTACTTAGCATGATAAGCTTTTATCATTTGAGAAATTCTTTTGCTTGAAGCAACAGGAATAGAAGCTCTTGATCACATTCGTTCTGTTATGAGAACTAAAGTGTCGCATATTTCGCTTACAGAAGGATCCTTCTCTGAAGCAATTTTGAAGTTATGTCTAATATAATAGTAGCACTAGATACGTCAGTAATGTGTTCAACTTCAAGCAAATCATTGTTTCCCAAAAATAGAACACTCCGATATTTGTCTTGTCTTCACTAATTTAGACTGAGCCATTTTTACTCACAGCAAAGCACACAAGCACAAGCTAACAAATCAGTTACGTTTATCAGTAACACAATATACGGAGGGGAGACGCCACCTCAACTGAACTCAGCAAAGTCTACTGATTTGAAACCAGCTCTGTCCTTGTCACCGGACGCAGACAAATCTCCGCCTTACTTCAATAATAAACTCTCTGGCGACGAATCAGTGCCATGTCAGTGCAATAATAAAACTATTTTTATACTTTTATTCATATGACAATGCCTAATGAAAGCTTTTTATTTCATAATCGAGGCCTTGCAAAAATCCTTAAAAAGTTGCAAAAAATGTGTTTTTATGAAATGTTAACGTCCTTGGGGCACTTCAAGACCTACTCCAATATTTTTTATATTTATAATTTATTTTATCTCCACCAAAAGGCAACTTTTCCGCGCTATTACAAATTAAAAATCAACATTGATTTTTTCGTTCCACCCTAATGGACATGTCCTTGATGTGAAATTGTCGACTGACTGAGAATGAGATTTTTTTTGCTTGTGGCGGAATTGTTTTGGCCTCCTAGGGTGGGCAGCGAAAGTCCCTGCGTAAATAGAATCTAAAGGTAAAGATGTGCTAATTTTTTCCAAAAAAGACGAAATTGTATTAAATGAGAAATATGAAATCACATGGAAACTTTGTCTAACTATTATTCTTCAGTAAGCATTTTAAAATGAGATTAAGATATTGAAAAACTGTGCGATTTTTTCCCCTTCTATGGACCAAGTATATTTTGACTTTGCTTATAAATCATTAAGACATTTTACTGTGATGATAGTGTCTCGATTTCATGATATATACAGGGTGTCCATGAATTATTCATCTTAAATGATTTGTTATAAATAATACAGAATAAAGGATAAAGAAGAAAGATTGAGTTTGATTTACCAATTTGACAGATGCTTTATATTAACGGAATTCTACATAAGCGCCACTAATTGCTAGGAGAGTATCAAATCCGGTTTCTATTTAATTCCAGGTGTTTTTTAGCATTTGCAGAACCCCAATAACTGTTTTTGCGGCGATTCGAATTCTTCATTTTCTCTACGGTATTAGTTCGGTTCTTTTGGTATCCCCAGAAAAATGTCGAGTGATTAATATTGGAAGAATGCGGATTCCACGAAAGCGGTCCATCTTTACTAATGCCCCGATATAGGAATGTTTTATTAAGAAAAACATGAACACGCTCCTTTATGCCAAAAATGCTCAGTTCTGGAAATTGTTCTAACCATCTCGTAATTGATTGTATAGTTGGTGGTGGTTTATTAAATTCCCATCTGAATCGTCCCTGAGCGGTTTTCAGAAATTTAGCTTACCATAACCAAAAAAACGCTTAACGTTTTTTCATTGCATGGAGCCATTTTATATGTAAATATTGTCTAATATTGCCTATTTATAAATTTGCCTATTCTACTTCGTAAAAATGACAACAAATGAAATTCCTTCAATTAAAGATAATATCAATGTAAGTAATTTCTTCATACTTTGTAAAATTAATTTCAATCTAATTTTGTTACTCGGTGAATAATTCATGGTGATACTATATATGTAGCTCCCATGTATGTAAAATCTGCCATCATAGATCAAACGTTTTCATACGTTTGTGGCATAGAAGTTTGGAAAGAGTTGAAATCTTAATTGCGGCGCTCTTTGTCTTCAACTCAGAATTACCAGGCTCTTTCTAAAATAGCAGTTTCTTAGCTTCGAAAAAGAATCTTAATTTAGCAAATCGATCAATGTCCTGAATTAGCTTCTGAGTGTAATCGCTTGTCTCAAATATCTACATCATTATTTATGTCTTAAGGTAATTTCTACATCACAATTTACATTATGTTGAAATTAATATATCTCTCATTCCTAATTTCTTGTTAATAATTATGTCTCTCACAGTAAGATAATTCCTTCAATTTTTACGAGATAAAAATACTTAACTTCTGTATCAGAATAAGGAAAAAGACAATATTCTGGTTCTTTCAGTGGACATCAAAGGGGCATTTGATAATATCCAATACCATTCAATAGTTAAATATCTAGATAAACTCCAATGTCCCCAAAATTTAAGAAACATCTTTGAAAACTTGCTACATGCCAGAAAAATAATCCTCAACACACAAGAAGGCTGGGCCATAAGAGAACAGAAGCAAGGCTGCCCCCAAGGATCGTGTAGTGGTCCAGCTCTGTGGAACTTGGTGGCGAACGATCTGCTTAGTAAAACCTGGCCTGCCCATGCAACTATCCAAGCATTCGCCGATGATTTTGTTTTGGTAATTAAAGCCAAAACAAAAGAAAATCTAAGGCAAAATACCCAAGAATCAATAGCACAATTCGTATCCTGGGCTGACATAAACAATCTAGAAGTGTCCACGGAGAAATCAAACTTTATTCTGTTTAGTAAATGGGTAGCAGGACCCAGAATCTATTGGCAGGGAGAAAGAATAAAGCTGACACACGCTATTAAATACCTAGGTGTCCATATTGATGATAAATTGAATTGGAATACCCATCTCAAGCATTTAGCATTGAAAGCGCAACAACAACAATTCAATTTTCTCAAAATAGCTGGCAAATCCTGGGGAATAACACTTCGACACAGAAAATTTTTGTATAAGACAGTTATTGAAAGGATGCTTGCACACGGAGCAGGAGTTTGGTGCCTCCACCCAACGGTTAGATTAGCAAGAAAGCTCTCTTCCATCCAAAGAGGCTTCCTGTTAGCAATTACAGGAGCATACAAGACCACGCCTACTGCAGCACTTCAGGTTATCATCGGCTTGCCACCACTTCATTTGCAGCTTCAGATGATGGCAAGAATAACTTAACTGTACAGACTTCGTGGAATCGTACATGATATGCCACATATCAACCCATACGAGTATGAACACAGAGCTACGGGCTGGACGTCACATCCTTCCAAACATCTCCAAGCACATCAAATTTCTTTCGAAGACGGAGGGTCTCAGAATTTAGTACTCGGGATCTATACCGATGGATCAAAATCCTCAGCAGGAGTTGGGGCTGCATTTGGTGTCGTGCAGGATGCAGTGACTATACACCAATGGTCAACCAGCCTATTGAAAGAAAATACGGTCTTCCAAGCTGAATTACTAGCACTTAACAGAGCAGTCAAATACGCAACCTCTCTTCCTACATCAGATCCAGTTACTATTTACGTCGACAATAAAGCAAGTATACAAGCCTCAAGTTCTCCAAAATCTAATAGCCAATTAGCAAGAGATACATTTTCGCTTCTTCTTGCAAATCCTCACATTAAAATCTCATGGATCAAGGCACATGTAGGCTATGAAGGGAATGAAGCGGCGGACAAACTAGCCAAAACAGCGGCTATTGCTAATCAAGATCGAAATGTAATGAAACTTCCAAGATGTCATCTGAAGAAAATCCTCCAAACCGATATGATGACAAGAGGGCAAAAGGAATGGGAAGAAGGCGAAACAGGCCGCTCCACATTCAACATAATATCGAAAGTTTCTCTCTACGCGGCCAACTGGAACAGAGCGGATGTCCTTTTCTTCACTGGACACGGCCCATTCCCGACATACCTACACAGATTCCATCTGGCCAACTCTCCTTACTGTAGCTGTGGGAAAATAGGATCCCCAATTCACTATGCCACCGAATGCCTACTGACTGTCTTATGGCACATGAAAAAGCCAGAAACAAATCTGGAGGAAGAATGGTACAGGAGAGTTGCATCGAATACCCTTTCACGCGGAAAGATCCACTCCATAGTAAACCATATTCATAAATACCAAGACCTTTTCAAGACTACACAATAGCTGAGACCAGAATGCCTCTTGTCAAAATCAGCCGAAATTATAACTTCAAAAGTCCCTCAAAAGTGCAGTTCTCACGAAGGAAATCAAAACCACAAGACTCAGGCGGACGTTACAGATTTCTGACTCTTCAGTGATTATTTATATGCTTATACATGTCATACAGATGTTCTCAATGTAACTTATCAATTTTTTCAGTTGGTAATTTCGTTTCTCTGTAAGTTCAACCCATAGTGACCATTTGTTTCAGTATTCTTGTCTCCTCCATCCAGTTATTACTTCACCAAAAAATTACAGTCGCGTAGGATTTGACACCGATGGGATTCTCTCTGGAGAACCCCGGATGGTCTGTCGTCTCTTTCTTTATACCAACAATTTCTTTCTTTCTTTTTTTTCTTTCTTCCATCTTGTGCTTATCCAACTGGTTAGATAACTTAGTGTTATAGGCACCGGGGGCACAGGATGGCGTTATGTTATGTATCAGAATAATGCATCATTAAAATGACAAGTGAAATTTAAAATATAATAATTAAATTAAAAGATATAGTTAATTTTTTTCCATCGCAGCGACTTTCCTTTTTATTGTAATACTCCGACTACCACTTTAAAAAACTTCCAAAATCGTGTCTTAATTAAATCCCTTTAAAAATTTTTTTTCCCCGAAAGTTTTTTTTTTTTTTTTTTGCATCTCATTATAAAGCGCAAAGGCGAAGCGAGAAAATCAAATATTTGCGTACTTTAACCAAATGGAATTTTGAAGCTTGCATCATTTATCGATTTGCGCAGATATGAAGAATGGTGAATACTCGTATCCAAAAATACCTTTCTTTCCAGGAAGTGAAAAGCTTCCACGAACCTGTCCGGGATACAAAGCCCGGAACGGCTAATCTGCGATCTTCGCGACTAAGCGGTTTCCCTCCCTTTTTATCTGACCATCTATTCAAAACGGAAAAAAGTAATCCTTAGATGTTTTTGAGGAATAGAAGATTTCTCTCCGCATACAAAGAAGATTTTGTAGGTAACATTGTATTTGTTAAATAGGAATGAAGCCAATCGGAATTTGCTTCTCTTCAGTATCTTTTCTTCTATCAAATTCTTTTCTGGAGAATGCACTTTCTTTGAACTGCAGTTTTTCTGACCGTAGAGTATTTCAAATTTTGTCCCAAATTAATTCCCAAAAGGGGAAAATTATTAAAATTTCTGCATATTTGCACATTGCATTTTTTCACTATCTCAAGTATACAAATTAGTAGGGGGAAAAAAGTTATCAACAGTAAACAAAAATACATTAATTATTAATTTTATCTTTTAAATTCTTATCGAACAAGGTATGTTCATTCTAGTTTGTATTGGAACTATGCTGTAGGAGGGCTGAGTTTATTTTTGTGCCATTTTGCATGAAAAGTGTCTGCGTCAGTAAATGTTATTACTTAGATGTTAGGAAATAAGTAATTTTTTTTTCATATGAACTAACGTCATAATTTATATAAAGAGTTTGATTTTCAAGTCAGTTTATATTAATTTTGATATATGTTAATAAGTGTTGTAATATTTTCATTTACTAATTTTATGACAAATATAGTTTGCCCTGGAGAGGCGCAAATACTATTTATATATTTCCTTTGCATGCATGCAATCAATAAGCAGCTTACGGAAAACAGTTACTTATTTTTCCCTCGCGAATTCTTTACAGCTAGGGTATAATCCATGTGTTAAAACATTTCGTAATCCTTATTGTATTGATAATAAATCAGTCAAAAACAACAACAACATCGAGATCTGTTAACAGAAATTTGAAACGTATTTTCATTTGCTAATTTATTGAGATACAATTAGCCTCAAGAAAATATAATTATTATTTATCTTTTGCCGAACATATATCTATCTTTATTTATAATAAAGACGAATATGTGTTTATATTTGCATATGTGAGTGTTGACCTCTACAGGCCAGACCGTTTGACCTAGATCTACCAAATTTGGCACATACATACTTTGGAGGGTGGAAATGTGCACCTCAGAGATCTTTTTTTTTGTAATTTTAATTAATTAAAAATTAAGCTAAATGTTCACGTTTTTCCGAGATAACTTTGAAATATTTTACAGCACAAAAATGATTTTTACATCATCTTAAAGCTCAAAAATAATCTTTTCAATGGTATTAATGTTTTAAACTATTAATTTTCTATTTTTTATGAATTAAAAAAATGTTTTAAGCATATTTTTTTAACAATATATTTCGCATAAAATAAAATCTAATCTGCACGAGGACGTCACGCGTGGATTGGAAAAATTAATTTTAATCAACTTGTTGCAATCAAATTAAAAAATTAAGTTAACTCTTACTGGAAATTAAACCTTAAAAAGCATTTTTCACCACGGGTGTGTATGAAATAAAATAAATATGAAATACGATATTTTCTATTAATTAATGCAATTTATTGCAATAAGTTGCATTTATTAAACGGATAATTTGCATTTGAAAAAATAAATGCAATTTCTGTAACCTTTTAAAATATCTATATTATTAGTTCAATAATTCAGGTTTGTCTGAGTTTAGTTTAATATATACAGGATTCTAGTCAGGTTCCAACAGTTAATTTCTAAACTTTTCATAACAGTCATAGGCATATAGTAATAATATTGTCTAAATGAAGTAACTATATTTTAAGCAGTTTGAGTCAATAAACATTCTGATGGATGATGATTTTTAAATTTTTATACAGATCCTCTGTCCTGCGAGTCATATTTAATAAATTATTCTAGAGACAATAATATTTTAAATGAAAAGAGTTCTCCTCTTTTGCGAAGAAAATTGATTGAGTTATGAAAACTTACATTTATCTATTATATAAAAACGCGCGATTTTGGACCTCTCCACCGACAGTCTTGAATATAATATGCCAATCAGCGGCCAGATTTCCTCCAAGGTTAATTTTGGCCTAAAAAATGAAATTGTTAATTGTCCTAACACAATGATATTCAAAGCTTTATAGCTTACTTAAATCACTTAAGATTGAAACAGATTTCAAGATTATTTTACTGAATATGATTCATGGGATAGAAGAATATATAAAATATATACTTCATAATTTTTTCAGATGAACTTTTATTGATTGAAATAAAATAGAATATCACTTAACGCATTCGAATTCTTTTGAAAGAAAAACCGAATTTCAACATGAATCAGAGAATTTTTTTTATTGAATAATTTTTTTAGATGTTGTACAAATTATAAAAATATATATATATATATTCTGAACTACTCATAAGATGTTGAAGAATTTGATTTTCTATAGTCAAATTTTTAAAAGACATATTTGGTTTGAGTGAAGTTTTATAATTCTGTTTCAAATCCAAGTTAAAATTTTGCGTGAGCTGAGAGAAAATTAGAGAGATACATAGTATAATGTACAGAATACCGTTAGATTTTTATAACAGTATGGGCTATATGATTATCAAAGTTCGAAAAATATTTCGCTAAAGTTTTCAGGAGATCCAGTTGCAAAAAATATTTAATTGAAAATTTTAGTGAGGCATTTATCCAAGAATACCAAGAATACCAGGCGAATACAAGAAAAACCGGCGGGAGTAGTTTCTTCGAAACCTTCTGGCAGACACTTTAATCAAAGTATTCTCCTCCTCCTCTGGAATAAAAATTATCATCTTGGGCCGATCGAGTACTCAGACTTTTATTTTCAAATTCCCGGGCATGAGTTGTTTGTATTTCATAGTATAAGGAAGAAAACTGCACAAACATTCATACATAAATTCTGAACATTTTCGGCCGATTGAAACAAAAATTTGACTCATAAGGATAATTTTACTAAAAAGATGACATACCTTCATTTATCTAAGTCATTGTGTTTTTGATTTGTCTCGTATATGCGATTGTATAAAAAGACAAACGATCGACACTTTGACTGATTTTGTTGAAATTTTGACACGAAACTGTCATTTAGATAGCAAAACTGTGCACTAATTTTTTTTTTTAATCCAGCTCTTTACGTTTTATATTTGTGCTCTCTTACACTCCGGAAAACAGATGGACAAATTTCCTGTAAAAGAAATTTCTTTCAAAATTTGATAGAAATATACAAATCTGGTGCAAAGTTCACATACCAAATTTCTTTCCTTCTTGCTCAAAGCTTTTTTGAATTATCGCGTTCACCGGTGTATATATTTCTACAAGTGTGTTTTTCGGACTCCAGGGAAATCTAAAACAGAGATTTGTCAGAATCTTGAGATAGAATTTTTTGGAGGTTGCAATATTTTCTCTTTGCATACAAGAAAATAAAAAGGCGTCAAAGCAATATCTTAAATCAGAAATACTTTTACTATCATACGTTGAATAATTTGACAAATACATACGATCCCATTGAAACTTCTGCTTCTGCTTCAAAGAAAAAAAAAAGTCGCATAAATGGCAATGATATTAAAATATTAGAAAAATGTAGAAACATTGTTCCGATAATTTGTTGAACATTTACTTCACAAAATCCGAATTAATAAACATTGTCTTAGCTCATTAATAACCGATTGTATACTGAGAAAAATATCATTATCTTGATGCTACATTATTAACTACATTTTTACATTCTTTAATTGTAAAACAATTCTTGCAAATTTTTAAAAAAATATTCGTTTATGCCAAATGAATGCAATTATTTTAAAATTGAATTATTAATTAATACATGATCGTGATTATTTTTTTACATAAATTGCTGCATGTTATAGTCGTATGTTTTTCCCTGGCATTTTGTCAGCAAACGAATAAACGGTGGGTTTAGTTTAGTTATGTTAATGTACTGTTTGGAAGCAACACTAGGGCCAGACACAGTCTGTTTAATTACACGGTAAAGATGACATTTTTAAGTGGAAGTAGGCGAGGAAGCTAGAAAGAAAACACTTCTCATTGTTATTTCGCTTGCAGAAAAGAAATTAAATTTTAATGAGGAGTAAGATTATTCTCCCTCATTGTTTGATTCATTGAATGACCTTCACTGCGAATTTGGAGGGCATTGCTTGCAAACTTTCAAAATGGCATTGATATTTTAGATTCTGAAATATATTAATTAAAATACATAAGGGAAGGGGCACGGACAAATAAAAGATCGGATTAAACGAGACTATTAATCCGAAATGTAAGAGAAGAAGTATAGGTAATTGAAAGATGGGGGGAAAATGTAAGGCTAGAATTAACGTTTATCAGTGAAATGAGGTCACTAATATTGGATACTCAGTGAGGGTTGGCTCCCTAAAATATGATTCCCATGTTGACGACGTTAATTTGGAGAATGGTATACCGGCTCAGGTGGCCATTATCTGCCTAAAACTCAAAGAGGTCTGAGCTTACACTATTATCCTAGCATCAGGATTGTAGTGAAATCGAAACGTCGTTTCGGCACTGATTATTTCTTTTCCTGTTCGAAAAACATAATTTAAAAAAATGTAAGATAACTCATGAAAACAGCGTAACCTTTGCCGCATCATGTTTCTCGAAAATATAATATATTTTAAATTTATAAAATAATAATAAGCTGCGAAAAGAGGCTAAAAGCATTAAAATCTCACATGTTTAAATATTAAATGTATTTTATGTTTTAATTCTAAGAACTTCGATAATTTCTACATTATAAAATAGCTCGAATGAGTTGACAGGTGTGACGTAAGAACTGTGTATTTAACAAATAAGTCTATTTTGATAAATTAAGAAAGAAGCATGAATCAAAGTTTGCTAGATCTGACTGTATTTAGCTCCTTCATAACACAAAACTCTCCAGCAAATTCTACAGAGATGTAGAAGGAAGGAGGGGGGGAGGAAATATGCCGAATTCAACACAATCGTATTTATCACAATCCTTTTATTTCTCCACGACTTCTTTTCATTTCACACTTTTCACGCTCTCAGCAAATACACTCGTCCATTTGTGGTAAAAGGTCAGCCACCAATTCGTCAGAACTACACTATATTTAATTTTTTTCTGAGTTGTGGTTTTACATCGAATTACTCAATTTTATCATAACTTGAAGCTAATAAGTTTTTGAAAAAAATATTATTAAACATTTTTTACGTTCACATTTTGAACTAAGGAATGTAATGGTACTGTTTAACAAAAAATAAAATATAAAGTAATAACTGCAAAATATGTGTTGTTTCAATATTGACATTTTATTTTGAGGTTTCAATATTATATATATATATGTATACACACACATTTTAAATACGAAAAATTATTTTATTGTGAAATGATCTCTTGCTTATCTTCTTTATCACCGCTACTTTTGTTCTTCATCTCACAAATCCAATAATATCATCATCAGAGTACCATTCATCATAATACCATTCCAACCTTGTTTGATTAACAACGCCATCACTACCTATAGTAGTTTCTAAAACGGAATTCTAATTTAACTATGGTAAGTCATATCACTAACTCTCCGACCCTTCCGAAGGCACACGTATAAAAAAACTGACTGATCGGACCGCCACTACAGCAACATTGGTGGGAACTGTGGTTGAGTCCTAAGAGCCATCATCGTCCACGGTACAACCCTTCCCTAAGGAAATACTTCCTGTCATCGATGGGAGGAGTCAGACCCCCACCTTTTCGTGTACCCACCAGGGTGGCAAGAACCAACTACCATGCCGAAAGCTTCTCATCCTCAATAATGAGGTGCCCCCGGGGTGATATTTAACTTAAAAAAAGCAAACTAAAAAAAGGACAAACTTTTCTCTTTTAACAACTTTCATTTCTCTTTCTTAATTCATAAAGTTTTTCAAAATGCTATGTAAGTGTAAATTCTCTATTCCTAAAACCAGAAGAAATTTTTTGCTGATTGAATCCATTTTGCTGAATACATAGTTCACCGAAAGTTTGGTAGAGATAACATTTACAATGAAAAAACGGTTGCAAAAGTGTGGTGTATCCTGGTGTGACCAGTAATTTTATTTCATAGAACAATATAAATTTCGAGGAACCACAAATATCTTGGTAGGGAAGGCAGTTATTGGAAAAACACGTTTCTATATAAAAATTCATTTATAAAATTCTTTGCAATTTCAAATTACTTGACTTCCCAAAATCGATTCTTTAGGCAAATCAAAACCGTTTTGTTATGAGAGCTAAATGAATTCGACAGGTATTCCATTAGATCAAGTATCAGGATATGGTTTAACTAGAGCAAAAAAATGTGTATTTTGTTTTAGTGAATAATTCAACAAATGTGGAAGGAAATGAGAGAAAAAAACGCGCGAAACCAGAAAGAACAACAAAGCGCATAAAATTACAAAAGCATCCCTACACCCTCGAAAAAAACGAAACTTTTTTGGAGACATTTATTATGACCCATTCTTCCTGCCTCCGAAGAAATTTTTTTTGATGAATTAAAAAATTTTCTTTCAAAAAAAAAAAGAAAAAAAGAATAACAGTTTTTCTTTCTTGTAACAACCGCTTTACATCTTTAAATTGACTGGGATCCAACTTTCACATTTATATATCTGCCATTCCCAGGTGACGAGCTAATAAAGCATTCGCCAAAGACCCCCCCCCCCCCAAATTCAGCATAGAACTCTTTCTTTTAGGTAAATTCACTTTTTTACACGAACTAATCGAATCCCTCACGGTGAATAATTTGATGAATCTGTCAAGAAATTCTGGAAATAAATAACATTTCCAACAAAGGCCTGGAGATTGTACTGTATCTGATGTACCAATCGGCTTTTTTTTTTATTGGTGTTTCCACATAAACACGTGCCCGATCGCAGGAGCTCACGTGGATTTTATTTGCTGAGTAGCGTGGGCAGCAGCCGAATAAAAGTCCTCAGAGGGGACAAAACATTTCTATTTTTACCTCAATTTCGAAACCATTACGGGGGGTAATTGGTTGAGGGAGGTTGGAAGAGCGCATAAATGGATTTAGGGAGAACATAGGTAAAAAGATCTCCCACAAAAGGATGTATTTTTGAAAATTCGGAGAAATTTCCTCTGTCAAATAGAGATAAATTTTGCTCTAAAACCTTTCCTTCCTCGCATTTATTGTAGAGCCAAAAAATTTCTTCTCGTGTCCTTCTTTTAGTAATATTTGAGTTTTCTCCCACTGAAATTTTAAATCTCATATAATAAATAATGATTTTTTTTTTGCATTATTTACAAGAATTGATACCTGTTTCTACGAAATTTGCTAAGAAAAAGTATGTCAATAATAATAAAAGGAGAGAGAGAGATTTTGTTAACATATTATGTCCTAGGGTTCTAAACACCCTTTTTGAAATTTATTCCACCTCTCTGAATGCTAATAGGGTAACTCAAAAACAAAACGAGTTAGGTGGTTAAAAATTGGAATGTGTTCTTGGTAATCTATTACATTTTGGATGGACTCGTTTGTCATTCCACTCGAGTGCATACAAGTACATGCATTCGAGTATATGGTTAAGTTACAGTTACTAAACATGGTAACTCAAAAACAATTCATTCTGACAAGATTTTTGAAATCAATCTTGTGGTTTTGTTGATAGCATTGTAAATATGGATCGATTTTTAAACCAAATCCCATTATTGGTTGATTGTCTCATGTGAACATAGTAATTCAAAAAATGCAACAAACTAGAGAAATGAAATTTAATTTGTGACCTTGACAATAAAACTGCAGATTTTTTTTTTGTATAAGATTTTTAAACGAATTGACCAAGACAGAGAGGTGCAAAATATGAAGTCTATTCTTTTTATGATATGACGAAGTTTAACACAAAACGCTTCATAAGATAAAATAATGCCAGAATGAGAAGGAACAAACATTCCCGCTGTTTTTATTTTTGTTTTAACAAATGTAATTACCTTTTCACTTCTTTTCTTAAGTCAGTTATCCACCTTCCTATATTCTTTTTTCCTTAATTAAGTCTTAAATAATAATGTTAAAAAATGCGTTTATCTGGCTTGCTGTCTGCGGACGTTATGCCATTGGACATACAGGAAACTACAATATCCAGACGATTCACAAGACGAGGTTACCCCTTTGATACAAGGATGGCGGATGAAAGCCAATGCCCACTATTTTCTCTTTTTTCACTTTAACCCTTTAAACCATTTTTTCTGGGTATGGTATATTAAAATACTCTTAGGATTGAGATTGTCTAAAGAAAAGAGATTCATTTAGTTTATTAGATAAATTTAATTTAATTAATTAATTTGGTTAATCAATAATTAAGAAACAAATCAATATGCACTATTTTATGTGAGATAAGGAACTGAAGCATCTAAGCTTCAGTCTTATTGAAAAATTTGTCAGAACTTATGGCAATCTATATAACTTCGTGCAAAGATTGATGAATTTGGTAGGAAGTATACTCCCCATGCTCCTGGAAACGTATTTCCAGTTTTTAATATTATTTAATTCTATTCATTTCCTTCAATTTTCTGCCTTTTATTCTAAATCAATGAAAATAAAACCGGTATTAGTCCACAGGCGAATTTAACAACATGATAAACTTTCGAGAAAATTTTTGAAATTAAAAGGCTACTCGATTTTAATTTGCATAAATGCGTATACATTTTTTGTTCACTTGAGCTCTCAACCC
>JAPMOR010091240.1:138474-199657 GCA_026543865.1 Argiope aurantia | reverse complement strand
GGTGCTATGAGAAATAACTGACCAAAATAGAAAGTGATCCACCGTTTATATAAGTAGAGTAATAGCGGAAATGGGCAGAATTTCAGGTCCATAAAACTAGACTTTTATTGCAATCTTTGGCAGTACGCAAACAAAGAGGATTTTCGATAGAATCATTCCGGGATCTACAGCCTTCCTTTTTCCAAATCCGAGTCATTATCACTTTGCCAACGCGTATCTCTCCTCATATACAAACAAGACTTATTTAGCCGAGTTAGATGAATTTTCAATTTTAGAGTTACTTTAGGACTATTTGGGAACAGGCTTCATAATTTTGAGCCATGTTCCGATGAAAAGGATGACACCTGTGCCAGTATCTCTTCTCTAAATTTATATATTTTCACTAGCAAAAGTTCTAGAAATTTAGTGGAGAATATTTGATACTCAATGAATACGACCTATATTAGGCTTATGGACTCGACAGATCTTTATGGAAACATGTTTCGAATCTACGATACTGCGAGGAGGAAAATTGAGCTCTCCCTTCCTCACTTTCTTTAAAATACAGGGCAAAAATTCATGATTGTCAAGTGAATACGTATTTTCAGTTTTTAATATTATTTAATTCTATTCATTTCCTTCAATTTTCTGCCTTTTATTCTAACTACATATCGAATCCTTAGGTTTCTTCAAGTATTTTGCATTATATTGCTTCAAAAATATAGATTTCAATTTTTATTTTCACTGAATATTATTCATTGCACGTTCTGATCTTCCTAAAATGATAATTCTAGATTAAATCTTGGACAGAGAGCTCACGTCATTCAAGTTAACTTACTGTCAAAAGGGTGGAGTTCTGGATTTGTTAGAAAAGGCTGAAATCATTTCGCAGAATCTTAATATTGGACGACTGAAGAAGTGAAATGTGATAAAACTGCAAAATAAGGTGAATAATCCAAAAGAAAATGCCAATTTGATGAAAATGTTTTTCTGAGCCACTCATATTCTTAGGAAAGAGGAGTGGTCTCTTCAAAACTTTCTCGTATACTCTCGAATAAATATGCTTGTGTAATATTAATTGCATGTCACTGGCGAACAATAATTATGAAAGAGCCAAATAACCCGCTATTTTTGGCAATTAATCGTTAAAATGCGGTTGATATACAAGCACTAGGAAAACGAAAGTGTATTTTGGATGCCTTTTTCCGGATCGATTAAAAACAAAATTTGACAAAAAAGTTTAAAAAATAATATACCAAATTTCATATATTTGAGTCATTGCGTTTGCATACTTTTGAAAGTACAGAGAAACTGATGGTCAGCTCCTTGATAGATATGGTTCCAAATTTGATAGTTATTTACACTTTAGATGTTAAATCGGGGTACCAAATTTTATATTAAGCTATCTTAGCCTTTTAGTTATAGGGTCAACTTATACTCGGACATCCAAACAGACTTCCTCTGAATGAATTTTGTTCACAATTTACAACAACTTACAAATGTGTAAAGATCAAATACCAGATTCATTCACCTAGAACATTGTTTTTGAGTGTCCGTCAGTGTTCACAGACAAACAAACATACTTGCAAAAGTATATTTGTCGAACTCTGAAATTTGAAAATTCGTCAAAATCTTGAGTTCTCCTTTTTTGACGCTTACAATGCTCTCATTCGCATACGAGAAAAATATAAAAATATACGCAAGTAAAATGAATAGAAATGTTGTAAGGGTTTATGAAGATCGTTACCCTTTTAAGATAAACATTTTTTTTTTACTCACACGTATTTTCATTTTATTGTGAATACGCTCGAGAAATTTTAAACGCGATAGTGCAGAAATTTTATCTTAAATTCCTCTCCTTATCTTCCAAATGCTGAGAAAATGTACATATCATAGGGAATTGAGCAAATGAGCTTTGAGAATGAGTGCTTTGCCTTATTCTTTAATATCAGTAGCTAAGGCTAATTCATAAAGAGCAAATTTCATTTGAAATTTATATAAAAAGTGAAAATTCACAAATAGTTTGTACGGTATAAATATCAAAACTACTCAATAGATTTTTTTTATTTCTGTTCATAAGTATTAAGAACCAAAGAATATATGTATATATTGTGATACATAATTGGAATTTAAATTGAAATGTGAGCTTTTGATAATCAAAATCTGAAAGTTTCCAGTCCTAAAAAATTAGAAGGAACATATATGAAATTCTTATACGGGTTTCAATTATTTTTTTTATTTATCCCAGAGCTTAGAGCAAAAGTAAAATTATCAATAGCTCTTAACTACTGTTTTGTAAACAAAGAGAGAGGAAAAAAAGAAAGACTATGTGATATAAATAAAAGGCGATGAATTTTTTTAGATGACTTCCCTTTGACACAGGGTAAAATGAATTATAACTGACTAATTTGATATCATAAGATTTCAAAATTAGAAATTTACAACTTCAAAAATAATTGATCCAAATAATTAAAAAGAAATGTAAAAAGTAAGATTTCTAATAAATCATTTTATATTAGAGATTTATTAATGAGTTTTGGTAATTAAAAAAATGAAAGGAGGAAAAATCAGAAATCAGAATATATATTTTAGTAAAGTTATCTGAGAAGCTGGTTTTTAATTCCGATATTCCTTGCATGAAAAATAAAATTGAAAAATGTGAGAATATGTAATTATTACAACATGGGTACCTTCGTGTTGCAATAATTACATATTTTGTTGAATTACCACTAGATTACCTTAGCAAAAAGGGAACAAAAATTACGAATTATAAGAAACATTGAACTTCCCATTTCGTTCAAAAAAATTTTGATCAATCTACTTGATAACTAACTATATCATGCTGGCTTCGTAAAACTGAAATTCAGAAAATCGTAGAAAAATAACGTATTTTTGTTGAAAAGTTTCTTTCAAATATGCACATTTGTGTAAAAGATTGCCTCGTCGTTGCTAAAGAGGAATAAGTCTCCCCCCCCCCCCCAATAGATTTAATATTTTATTTTCTCACTCCATGTCTGCCTCAAATCTTTATTGCATCTGAAATTCTGAATTTTAAAAATCTTTATTCTTTAAAACATATTAAGATAGTTTTGCTTTATTTATTTTAAAGTATCAAATCAAAAAGAAACCATATTTCTGGAAAAAAAAATATCATGAAATTTCTCAAAATCAAAGATGTAATTCATCCCCCCCCCCCTCAATCCCACAAAAAAAAAATTGCATTCGATATTCTAAGTTCCTACGTCGCTGTCTATTGTTCCATGTTGACTTTCAATCAGATATGTAAAATATTTAACTGTCTTGAATGTATTCTTCATTTTAATAAGGAAGCAAAAAATTATTGAATTTTTAAAAAGCTTGTATATTTTAAAAATATGAATTAGTTTGTACAATTTTAATTTTTTTTAGTATTTGTTTCGAAGTACCTCAATTAATAGAGAGTTTTAAAATAGGTTTATTAATTTCATTTATTAATGTAGATTTATTTATTATATTTCAGAAAATAAGTATTACAAAAAATTTCTCTTTGACTGAAACCCGTAATCCATAAATTAACTTAAAGGAAGTACACCCCTCCCCCTCTAAAAAAAATAAATTAATTAATATCTCTTTCCATCGCCATCCCCGATCCCGAAGTGAAACATCCAATTCAATTAGCAAAAGGTTGAGTTACATGATTGCATTTCTCAGCGAAAGCACCAGAACCAAAAATAAACAGATAACCTACAAAACTTGCATAGTTTTAAAATGTGGATTATTTTATTCTATGAAATATGAGCCCTCTTTAATTTTTCCACAGCATCAAATCGATAATTTAAATTTAGATGCTTGTTTTTCAGTAATCCCCCCAAAATGGCTTCTGAAATCTGCCTACACACGCAGCCCCCAAGAGCTCAACCCCGGATTTCATCTCAATCAATCCCTGTTACATTTCCAATCTGATTTGCAACGTGAATGCACTGTTCCGTAGAAACTGATCTTTTGCTCAGAGAGGAAAGCATCTGTCTTAGTACACATTTGAATATCGACTCTTCAGAATCCTGCTCTATTTCATCTGGGGAAGAACGCTAAGGGTGACCGCGTCCAGCCAATGAATAGCGCTTAGTGACGTCACGTGACGCCATATTCTCCCCCACCGCGAAATCGTCCTGCAGGTTCCGTAGGGGATCACAAGCTGAGTTACAGGAGAGAAGAACAGACCCATCCAGCGAAAGCGATCTTTTTTAACCTCCTGAATATCAGGTAGAGTATTCTATTTACTCATTTGCTTCTCTGCTGTCTTCTTTTCGCAAACTGTCGGAACTGGCTGTCGTATAGCGCTTGAGGTGAGACGAGGGGATGGATGGATTTTAGGATAAGTAAACAAATCAGATTGAGGCTTGGGTTTTCACTGAATCTAATCTCACCTCCCGGCTCGATTTGGCTTGATATTTGACCTTCAGTTTCTTTTTAAATATAATTAGGTAGAAAATGTTGTAGACGAAGTCTAATTTTCCTTTCTAGTGTAAAATTCTGAAGATTTGTTTCTTTTTTTCTTTTTTGAAATTTATGAAAGAGAAAAATGGTGCCCTTTGTTTGATGCGAATGCATTTTTGGTAAACGAGCTTCTTTAAAATATGTTTATGATTATAGGCTGTATTTGTTAATATAAATGCAATATAATGCTTTTTCTGAATGCTCATTATTGTTTATAAAGGCATGTTTACCAGAATTAAAAAAAAAATATCTAAAATTATCACTTATTTGAAAATAATGAGATATCTCTACAGTTTCACATTTTATTTATATTGAATTATAAATAAAATTTAGGATATTTTCCTTTCATGTTAATAAATTTTATACATGTTCTTTAGAATTTTTAGTTTAGATCGATTGTCAGAAATAATGAATTTATGTTTATTTGATTATTAATATTTTACTTTTTTAAAAAAATGCTAATATTTATAATTTTTGAATAATTATTTTTAAAGAATGGAAGGACTGAGCAATTTAATTGAGTAAGATGCAACTAAAATTATGTAAGAGTTTTGGCAATCCAAAGGGTATTTAAACTGTCAATCATGTAAAGTGAAATTTTTATTTTGAAATGAAGAGAACTGTAAATCTAAAAAGCAGAGTGCTTTATAAATTACTGTATTAAAAGCATGTTTATTGATATCATAATTATCATTTTGAAACATTCAAATTTCCAATGTTGTTGTTATTGTTTTCATATTTATTGTAAATAGATTTATTTTGCATTTTCAGAATATTAATGTCTTTTATTTTGGTAAATATCATCGTAACAGCTATCAGAATTGAAAAATCTTTAAATGGAATTCAATTTAAAGTGTGAATTATTAAGTAAATATTTCATATATTTTTATAAAAATGCTAAACTCCTAAAAAGATTTTTTAAAAAATCATAATTTGGGACTAGAAAATCTCTATGTAAAGAAAGCAGATAATCTTTATATTTAACATAATAATTTTTACACGTAGACATTGTTGATCATCTTATATTAATTGTTGTTTCAGATTCAGAATTCTTGTCTTTTTTTAATTATATTTTCCCCGAATATTTTTTTGTACAGATATATCTTTAAATACTGAAGTCTTAAAGCACAAATAATATGTAATTGAGAAATAATGTAAAACTTTAAATAGACATTTTAGAGTAAAAGATCCATAAATACTAGATATGAACAAAAGAGTAAAACAACCATAATAAATTATATGTCTTTTATTAATATTTTTCATAACTTTATTATGAAAATAATAATTTTGTAATTTTAGTTTCTCATAGTTAAAAATAAAAGCTAACAAAATTTATGTCATGAAATCTGCAAAGTATCTTCCCCTTTCATTCGCTTAAATTAGTCGTTTTGTAATTTTTTGAACCTACAAAATAGTTACAAGTAGCAATATTTTGAACAGCTGAAAAATTCAGCTGCTTCAACAGAAACAGATAAAACTCAAATTCTTAGTATTTTCTAGTAGTTATTATTAGGTTATATGCATTTTTCGTTATCTTTTGTTATCCATTCAAATGTTGGTATTTAATTCAATGTTTTTTCTCCATATATTTATTCTCAGGTTTAAAAAGATAAATATGCAATTTTAAATTAAATTTTGATTTAGTATATTTATATCAGAAATTCTATTTTTAAGCATGTTTGTTTCATTTTGCATGCGACATGTATATAAGGTTGGAATTTAACAATTGTTTATTCACTCATTTCTTCATATTCTAATGTTCTGCAATTTTGCACTGCTATTGGTTTCCAATAACAATTTGTTACTAAGATTAAATAGTAATTTTAAGTTTTTAAAATCTTAAATTATAAGTATAAATAAATAAATGTAAAGTTTCAATACTTCATGCATAAAACTTTAAGCGTGTGCTTGTAGTTAGTGTGTTTTTTTTAAATCACAGCGCATTAAATTTGATAACAAATGTGTGAAACTTTCCGTTGAAGTTATCTAATGTAAAAAGATGCCCGATATTACTTATCTTACTTTTTTATTTCTTTAATATATTCAAGTCAGAGATGATTAACTAAAAAAATAAACAAATAAAAGAAAGTTGCATAATTATTATCGATCTAATTTTCATAAATTTACTTTAGCAATTTGCATATAGTTTATTGAAAACTTGCATATACACATAAATGGTTATCCATATACATCATATTTATTGAAATAATGTTAGAGAAAAGAGTTAGCTATCCATAATATGACCCTTATTTACAGTACAAAAATTTACTTGTGTTAAAAATCATGCTGTCGGAGAAAGAGGGGGGGGGGGAGGGGAATTGTGGCAAAACATATGGCATCAGTTATTTCCATTAACTGCTGATATCTTAATGATAACTGTTGATGCTTATCTAAAGAGCGCTTTCAGAAATATACGGAAAATGATATCTCAAGAAGAACACTAACCAGCATGTATGCTGCTTAAAAGTATTAAATTTACAAAATAAAAAAAAATGCTGTAGGAATTTCTGTCCCTATCAAATTAATGAATAGAATGTGATCAGACCTTTGATAAAAGTATACACAAATATGAAATAGTTATAACGGCTGATAAATTAAAAATATATCCAAGGAAAAATATAATATTTTGCACGTCATTAGAGATCAGTAAAGACTTAAAAGCTTTCAAATTTTGTGACGCGTCCAAAATAGATGCTGCAAATAATAGGAATTGCAAGTGACTAGACACTCATTTAATTCGACTACATAAGAAATAATCTGAAATAAGTAAATACAGTTTAAAAGTAATTTTGAAAAAAAAAAGTTTTAAAATGTATTTTATTGCATATTTTCACACAAAAAAACCTTACTGGTAAACAAATAATTTCCTTTTAAATTTCTTGAGGCTTTGCAACAAATCTGTCTGAACAGGTTAGTTGATTAGATTTTGGATATATCCCATGAAAAATACATTGGCAAGAATCAGATGAATGGCTGTTAGATATCCAAAATTGTATTTTGCAATCAATATTTTATTTACAGTTATACTGTTTTGAATGACTTATATTGAAAATGAATCTGAAGCACAAGTTTGAGATAGCTTTATAACTTCATATACATACTTTAATCGTAATAAAAGAAACGACATTATTCTGATATTTCTCTTAAAATTTCAGGAGCTATAAATTCAAAGATTTAAAAAAAAAAACTAAAGTGACTGAAATTTTCTGAAACTAGGAGTCATTCCCCCCCAAATCCCTTAGTCATAAAATAACGATTAGAAATGAAGCGTTATATTTTGACGAATTTCTGCAACAAAAAATGTTTGGTGAAAGTCAGCAACATTATTGAGTAACGATCAATGTGTTCTGTATAAGAAAAGTCTGGTGATAATTTTAATAATAAAATAAATTAGCTTTATCAGTAAAATAGTGTTTTGATATAGTAAATATTTTACTTCCTTATTGCATTACCTATAATAGTATGCACTTTCAAATTATAAATTAAGATCACAAAATGATTTGCATTTTTATGAAAATATTAAAAAGTATTTACATTATTTTATTTATTTAAGTGTAAATTATGTACAATTCAACCATGAGATATTTATCTACATTGGTATCTCCACTGCCGTGTATATAGATGAGATAAAGGAGAGCAAGCAAGATCTCACTTTCCTGGTGGGTGAAGTAATGTGAAAAATAAAGTTATCTCCTTTCCAATAATAGCATGTATGTATCTCTTACTGGGAGGACTGTACTTGGCCGTAATGGCTTTTGGGATTCAACTTGAGTTTCCGGTCTTTCGCAGTAGCAATGGTGGAACGTCAAATTTCCTAGGGTATTTAAGCAGGCCTGGATAATCTGAAATGTTTTGGGGTTACCAGCAGAGGTGACGTAACACTAAATGCTAATTTGTCAGTATACTGAAATATCATGCTTGTTAACGCAACAATCATAATAGATCAGCCTTTTGGACTATGTAGACTTTAGTTCATATAGTAAGATGAAATCAATTCCTTTGATCACAGTTTAAAAAATAATAATAAATAGAAAAACTTTTAAAATAATTAGAAATAAAAAGCTTTAAAATAATTTTTAAAAAACTAAAAAATGAAAAGGAGAGTTTTTAGATATATGTTAAAAGGGGGGGGGGATATTAAACAATCAATCAGAAAAAGTGTTTGAACATTACTTAAAATTTATTTGATTTGATAAAATATCTTGCTGACTAAAAGGAAAATAAAGCAAAGACTATAGAAATATAATGAAAAATATTTGTTACCGTTAAAAATTATGAAAGTATCTTAAAACGACTAGCTAAAAATTTGAAACTTTTGTTTAAAAACTTATGTCTTTTATATTAATTCTGGAATTTGGTATCAGAAGTGCGAAATATTGTATTTGAAGCTGTATAAAAATCATTGGAAGAAAAAATATGCTTTTTAAACTACCATAACGTAGTTCAAAAAGCAATTTAATACTTTCAGGAAACGAAGTAACTATCTTAAAAGGAAATGAAGGTAATTCATCATTAGATCGCTTAATACTTAATCCGAAATCGATCGTCCTTGTGAGTTACTCAAGATGAATGAGAAAAAAGACAAAAACCTTAACTTTCTTCTTGTTTGAGACTTAAAGTTTTCTTTGAATATCTCAGCTAAGTAGGTTTTAATGAAAATTGTTAGTTGGTACCTTGATTCCAAGCATTTATCAGTTGGAATGTTTTCTAAGAAGTTCATTGGGACAAGCAGAAATACGTTTTTTCATCTCGAAAGAATTGCAGATTGTTAACGGTATTTTAACTAATATTATAAAATTACTTATTAAAAGAGGTAAATAACTTATCTTAGAAAAATGAATTAGTTTAAATAATCATGAAATAAGAGTAATTTATCATCAGACCATTTAGCATATAATTCAAAATCTATTGTGTCTGGATTTCGCAAGGAAGAGGAAAATATCACCTCTATTTTTGCTTCAGACTTCTAAATTTTCTTTGAATGGGCAATCTCAATAATACTTGACAAACATCATTAGTTGATGCCTTTATTGAAATAAAAACATTTTGTAAACTGAAAGTTTATAATTTCATTGCGGTGTGTTGAAATGCTATGTTTTGCAATTCTACAACTATATTTCTAAATGATTTTGCGAAGTTCCACAATAGGCAAATAATTCATTTTCTTGAAAAGAAAAAAAAAAGAATGAAATAATTTTTTTGTTTAAGAAAATAAGGATTATTCATTATTTGACCGTTTAACTTACAACCTGAAATCGACTTCTCTTTTAATTTCACTATATGAAGTGAAAAGAATTAAAATACTTGTTTTCTTCAGAGATTTTGAAGCTTCCTTTGAATATCTGACATACGAAATTTTTGATAAGCATTGTTAATTGAAACCATTATTTACATTAATTTTTTTTAATAGAAGCGAATTTTGCGAAACTTAGTAAGAATTGTTTAAATGCCATTCCTATTTCAAAATACATAATTAACAGGCATTCATTCTTCAGAATAATGTGTAACACTAATAAGTTTATATTCTTTGTATTATTTAAAATACAAAGAGATAAATTCAGGAATTTCATGTTTCATTTTTTTCCATTCAGATTTGTTATATATTGAAAATCCTATGGTACAAAAAGATGCAATCTTGGCTAATTCGTTAAAGTTGCACAATATCGTATAATATGGTATAGTAATGTCCAACAGCTTTTCGCACTTGCTTAATAACTAATAACCAAGTTTTCATGTTCATTTCTTAAAGAAATGTAGTGATGCTATGACAAAAAGAGAAAAGAAATGCAGTAAAGATGGGCAAAGGGGATTTTGTAATAATGTGATTTAAAAATTTTCGTACGAAATAATAACTATGTTTCTTCAAAAAAAATCTAATTACACTAAGAAATTCAAGTATTATTTATTGCAAAAAATTAAGATGACTTCCTATAATCTAAAAAGCAGATTAAATAATGAATTATAAAATTAGAATAAAGTATTCTTCTTATAAGCGTGATTAAAATTAATTGTAATCGAATTTCTTCAAGAAAGATAATAAGTGTTTTACATAATTAAACGAAGCTCTATATATTCCTCTAAACGAAAGTTTTTGAATGGAAAGAAATGAATAAACCTTAAATGAATGAAATAGTAGGAACATTTGTGAATTAAGTAAAAGTTGTAATTAATCTGAAACTGTTTTTGTGGTTTCTTCTTTTATTAGAAACGCAGAATATAAATATTGCTATATAATGCATAGATGCTTTTATTTCAACTTACTGTGTTCCCACAATATCTCACAATTTTAAGAGGGTGGTGGTGGCCTAGTGGTAAGGTCCGTGGGACTCAATGTGTATGTGGGTCTATGTCACTTTAAATTTGTCGTTCTGTGGCAAGCACAGTACGACAATTTTTATAATTAAATTTTTATAATTCAACAAAGAGCAGCCTAAGACGGTCAAAAATATCCAAGTTTTGATGAGAAGTTATCGTCTATGCCATTAAAGATTTTATTTTTGTCCCATCATTCATGGATAGTCTGCCCAATACATTCATTGTAGTTAAAAGCTGCTGTTCAGTTAAGTTTCAAGAAATGTCGGTCTGAAGCTTTAAAAAGATCATTACATTAATAACTAAGTTGCTAAATTTAACCATTTAACTAAAGTAAGTTTAACTAAAGATAGAACTGAAGCTTAGTATATATTACAAAATGCGCTCAAATATTTTCGGGAAGTAAATTTACGCAATTTAGCTTCACTTCTGTAAAATATTTAATGCCAAGTCTATATCGAAATTATTTAATAAGCATTTTAATAACTGTGGATTATTTTAAGGAGATGGAAGAATATTTTCATGGAATGAGATAACGTTTATTCAGTCCCATAGTACCCATATTTGTTTATATACTTTTCCCATTCTTCAGACTGCATCATAAGACTTTGTTTTTATTGAAAAATTAATCAAATGTGATTTGACATCATCATTATTACTGAATTTTTTCTTCTATTCAATGAATCTTGCAAAGAATGAAATAAATCGTAATATGGCAGAATAACATGCAAAATGAATGGTTGATGTAGCAACATGTCTGAACAAAATTCCAATAATCTTTGCTGAGGGACTTAAAGGGTCTGTTATCTAGTACTGTTATAGTAAAACAAATATTTGCTTTTCTTTAACTGCATTGTTTAGTTTTATTAGTTGTTGATATCCCACATATAAAATTGATGATTTGGCTGCGAGAAAAAATTTCAAAGAAGATGAATTTTTTTGTACTGATGCAAGTTGTTTACTTCAAGATTTTGTTCAATTGACAGAGTTGTAAACAACCCATTTTTTATAACAAATATAACATTTCAAATATGGGCCCTTTTCACTTACTTTCATGAAGAAATAACACACATTAGCATGTTTTTAACAGAGAGCTCTTTTTAGTACAAAGAAAACTCATTTTGCAGACTGTTTTCAATGCATGTATAGGAGTAGTAAAGTTTGCAAATCGATTTTTAACACTACAACTATTCATTTAAGGCTTTAATTCCATTCATAGCTCTTACCTTTTTATGATCTCGTTGCCATTTTTTTTTTATGGAAGTAAAAAAAAAAAAAAAAAAAAAGCAAAACCTAGTGAAAATTTTTCTTTTGCTTTTCCATTTTTCAATTTATAAAATCAATACATCTGTATGAATACAAGATTTCGTATTGAATGTAAATTATTGCATCGACTATAAAAAAATACAAGTTTGATTTTTCGAATATTTAAAGATGTCTAAAACAACAATTATCGTCACTGAGAGTGAAATTTGCAATTATTTATTTGCCAATTTTCTATAGTATTTGCCGAGTTTTGATGAGAAAATATTTTTGGACTGTTCGCTAAAACCAAATGCCATTTTATTCAATTATTTAATTATGTACAACCTTATGCACAGATTATCCACTTAAATATTTAGGAACACAGAAGGTTGATTTATTCCATTTTCATATTCAATTCGATTACCACGCCACACAAACACTTAATTCAATCAATTACTGTTGAATTATTCTTTTGACTCTTGCAATAAACTGCGAAAACATAATTGATTTTTCTTGTCAATTTCTAAAGCCTTCGCTTTAATAAGTTCTTTCCAATTTGAATAAATAAAGTACACATCCTATCTGTAAGACAAAATTGTTACTGATTGTTTTTAAAAAAAGACATCTTATTGTCTTGTTTATTACAGCAGACAAGCCAAAAGCTTTCCTTCAAAGACATACGTAGTAAATGGAAAGAAATGCTTAATGTAGTGCAGTACTTTAGAAATAGGATTTCGAAAGACAGGAAATTACAACTGATATAATTATATCGAATATTCAGTAACTATATGGTTTTTATGCAAATGTTATTTGACAGCCACTGTTTAAGTTCCAAGTTTATTTTTAACCACGATGCTCTTGTCAAATATTCATCAATAATGTGTTTTATCCTTAGGATATAAGGTCCCAAATGAGATTAGAGTGAACTAATATTTTAGTGTTCAAGGATTTTGCTGCAAAATCTTATCTTTGAATCGGTTATCTCATCTTAAGATCTGGCGTAGGCAAAATACGATCAATAGGTAAAAATCGTCTGATGGTCGAGTTTAGGCATTATGGACAGGAAATTGAACCCAGCAAAAGATAAGTCGCGCCTTTGGCAGACTGATACAATAAGAAAAGGGGTTCAAGCAACTAATCTTATTCAGCTATTAACAAATTGTGTCTAAAACACACACTTTTTATCAAAACCGTACTTACATAAAAAGGCATTTAAGACATATACTAAAACAGTGGTCCTTTTTTTTAAAAATGTAATCAGCATAATCCTTTGAATCTTCTTGCATAATCCCCTTGAAACGTTTTAGAGAGGCCAAGATTGAAATTGCAATTTAACTTTAATAACATAAAATATTTTGCAATAATATGAGTTACATGTTGAAAAACAGATTTTCAATGACCAAATATTCTACCTATTTGATTGATGTTATTAATTTGTAACATGAACCAACATTAATTTAGCTATTGAACTACATAAATTTTTGGCAGACAAAAAGCAATAAATCAGTGCATATATAATTTATCACTATTTAAATTAAATTTTGATGCAAAAAAGTTGTAAATGTCCTGAATGTTTTGCAACTGTTGAAGCTCAAAATTTAAACTCTTCTGTTCTATTATTCAGAAAGAGTTAAAAGAATTTTTTAAAGGACAGGAAATTTAATTGAAATTATTTTTCGCTTTTGTAAAGCATGCAATAATAGGAAATTGAAATGCAATAATTCAAGTTAATTAATTCATTATAAAGCATAATACTAAGTAATTGAATAAAAAATACTGCAGAAGCTTTTGCTTTGAATCAAAGCAATCGTCTTATAAAATGCGTGCCACAATATATTTAAGAAATAAAAGAAATAGAAAATGTCAAGTAATTTATCAACATAAAAAAACTAAACCGTATGTCAAATATAATATTGTAATATAAATTATATGTTATTATAACAATTATAACAAAATTATAAAAATTTTGGTACAGAGGAATCAACCGTGACATTCATAAGCTCATCTAAAAAGATTAAATTCTTGATTATATAAGATTTTTTTTACGATTAAAAATCTAATGGTTGTTGCAATAATTGTATTTATAATGGGATTAGAAATTACATATCTAATTGTATAGCAAAAATGAATAATATAAAATAATAGCTTCAGGTACTTTAACTCTTCAAATGAGGAAAATTGATATTATCAAATGAAATTCACAATTACAATTTCTAATCTATGAAGTTATGAAAATCCCTTTAATAATTAATCTATATTTAATAAATATCACATGACAAATCCAGTGGCAGATCTTTAACTTGGCCTCCTAGACAACTATTGAAGCCACTGGGCAGAGGTCGGCAGCAGGGAGGTCTTTTTTTTTTAAATATTTGTCTAGCTGTCATATATTTCAAGAATTTTATTAGCTTAGTCGTTTTTCCATCATAAAGATATATATTATAATTTAAGCCAAAAATATATTTCTCAGAGAAGGCAAAATTAAAAACTTAAATTAAGATAGATAATTGACATGCAAATTAAATTGAAAATGTGTTGAAATGTGAAGATAAAATAACCAGTAATTAAAAGAGATGCTTTATGTAGTAATAAAAACTACAGAAGTTTGTCAATAATAAAAATTACAGTTGCAAATTATGTCTCTACTAAAAATAAAGATGAAGGCATATGTTGATTCTCTACAGATTAGACCATTTTACCTCAAGCTATTAAACTTGACACGTGTATACTATGGAGGGTGGGTTAAGTGCATCTCGGAACAATGTTTTCGAAATTTTAATTAATTCCATATTAAACAAAATTTTGGCACTTTTCCACTAAGAATTTCGAAAATGCGATACAAAAATGGTTTTAAAATAAAATTATCTTCAAATTTTTTTTAAAAAAATCTTTAATACAATATCATTTTTTTTTCCATTTTAATCAAGTTTTTACAGAAATATTTAGAACATATTTTACAACAACATATTTCATTGCTGATCTGAAACTCAAATCAATTTCATTATTGAGACTAATATTTTTTCCTTTCTTTTTTCCATTGTTGATGATCAAAATATGAAGATTTTTGAAATTTTGCTATATTTAAAGTTAAGTTTCATTTCAAAAGTAAATCGAGAATTTTTTTAAGTGAGTGCACTTTTAAGCACTATTGCTCTTTTCTGAGATAATACTGGTTGCATTAAGATATAGGCAGAAAAATAAAGTTCATAAAACAATGAACAGAATGGGGTAAGACTTTTAAAATAGTATGAGATATGCCTATCGGAATTTCTAGCTCAAAAATGTTTTGCTGAGAAAGCCACAGAAAATATTTAATTGAAATTATTAGCAACCATTAATCCAAGGAGCCAATTGGTCGTCACAGGCGGCTAGGTAATGAATATTTTTAAAAAATTAGTTAAAAACAGGGAAATATTTTACGAAAGCTAGATTTATAATTCTAAAAAAATAATTTTTGCAATTTTTTTTGTTTAAGTATTTGTGTGCAATAAAATTTTCAGAAGTTATCACCAAAACACAGTGAACTTTTGCTTACTTTATAACTAATTAAAGTGTTAAAAAATAATTTTGATGAGCATATTTCCACCTTCCAAAAAATAATTGTATCCAATTCAGTATCTGTAAGTTCAATGGTCTGCTTAGTAATTCGAAAATGAACAGAGAGGCAACAGGTATTCACATATTAGGGATAACCGAAGTTTCGCGAGTAAATGGAACTGCTCATTGTTCTAAATGGCAACATAGATTAATATCAAAAATATTTTAAAAAAATGAACAACAAATTTTATAAAGTCGTTTCAGAAGTTTTTAATCAAACTTTGTTTCGCTTTTTCAGAAAATTCGGTATTTTATTCCATTAGCCAATTAAAAGAGATTTAAATAAGAAATAAAAATTTGCTTATTTGACTCCTGATACAATAGAAAAATATAAAATATTCATTTGACTGATTTTGTGCTTAAAAAAACTTAAGATAAAATGCATATGCATCACTTAATGCACTGAAAAAAAATTCGCAAATTACAATAATAATGAACAAGTTATATCATTACATTTTTATCATTAAATATTAATTGCTTACAATAGATTCCTTTCAAACTTTCCTAAGCAATTAATATTTTCCATAAAAAGAATAAAATCGCATTTCTCATTACTTGCCGCAAACTTCAAACAATATCCTATCAGTATGAATAGGTCGATTATAACATTTTATCCCCAGGTATATCGCAAAAAACCCCTGCCAGTCCATCGGCATATCTCAACTGAAGAGAGGGGTGGGTGGGGGCTATGTATTAAATGTTATATATAATTGAAAGGAATACGAATTGACAAATCCAACAATATGCGTATCATTTCTTCAAAAAGCTCTTATGTCGAAAATGAGATTAAAGATTATACATTATTAAGACTTATTAGTATTATTATTACTTTCGCCATTTTTTGCCAATAAGTACATTAAAAAAGATTAACTGTTGAACAAAGAACGCCTTTATTTCTTCAGGCATGATGGGTTTTTTACTTAATCTTTTGGGGTTATGATCTTTTAAGTGCTTTTCTTTTATTGAATGTTTAAAACCGAGTACTCTATTTCATTAACGGATTAGTTTCCACTTTTCTAGAAACCACTCTGCATACTTTAAATATTTTTAAAGAAAGTTCATAAATTCATCCTTTCTCTTGATGATTTGTACAAATTGGTTTTAGGGGAAAAACAGCTATAAAAAATCCTCTACAAGATCCTTGAATCTAATGTAATAAGTTTGATCCATCCGTAATGTATATTTAAATAGGGAGAAAATATTGGATTTTTCTACATCTTCGACATTATCATTAGTAAACTACATTTTTTTTTTTTTTTTACTATTTGCCTAAAACTGTAAAAATTTATTATCTGTATTTGGAAACTCAGACGGCAGAAATCAATGCATTTTTTTTATTATTGAAATATAGATTGCGTGCTTATAATTCTTCTGACTTACAAAAATAAAATATTTAAGACTAAATTGCTCTTCTTTTTAGTGTCTGGGGAAGATAAAATATTTCTGATGATCTATTACATGCAGATAAACTACTTTCCATGATTAGGTCAAATGATAACCTTATGGTTAAATTCTTGAAGAATTGGAACTTTACTTTTGCTTTACATTTATTACCGTTTCTAAAACTATTTGTCATTCATTGATTCTTTTTTAACGTCTAACAAAAACCCTTCCGTTTTCTTTTATCTGTGAATAATATATCATAATCAAAATGGCAATGAAATTTATATTAGTGGGAAATCATTTAACGTCTTGGAAATATTTATAAAACAACATTAGAAACATTTTGAAATTTAAAAATATTTTATCTGTACTTGGATCCTTCATTATAATGTTCCCATGATAGGAAAAATATAAGATGCTATTTGTGACATATTTTATTTATTATTTATAATAGAAATATTATATAAGCTAGAAATTAATTAGTCAAATTTAATAAATTTCAAATATGAAACTATTTTGTTCTAGCTGTAGTTTACTGTAAGTACTGTTCTAGTGCAAATCAAATCAAATAGCTTCTAGCCTAAAAATCAGATCCTTAAATTTCGAATTAAAATCGAAATCTGAATCAAGAAGATAAATATAACTTCATTTGTAATTATTTTTGATAAAACAGTGATATCTCATCCAACAAAATATTGATGAGGGAAAGGATAGAGGTAAAGAAAAAAGTGTTGTATGGGGTGTAGAAAATCGTAAATATTTTATAAAACAATTTTATTTTGTAATTCTGCATTTTTACTTTAAAGAGAATAATTTCTGTCAAATTTGTGAGAATCAGAAAGGCTTTAGAGATTGACTAAGGGGTGTCGTTTCTACGGAATTTCTGAGAGACTGTGAATCCGTGAGCTCAGACGCTTTCTCCGCAGTTGTCATACGACCATAAATCAAAATTAAGACGTCGTCCCTAGGTGGCCGTAGAAGGACTTCAAGCGGGTTAGTTTAGCATTTGTACGGCCATGGCAGTGTCGGGATGCTTCGGAGTTGGTCGGCGTGACAAAGTGGTCACAAGTGCCACCACATCATAATTTGGAATGGCGAGCGACTTATAATTTGTAGTTTTTAGTGATCGATTACATTTAATTCAATTAGTTGAGAGACCAGCATTAAGTTATAGTGATGTCCCGTTTTGAAATATCTCAAGGATTATTTTGGGGCAGACCTTGTAATTTTGAATTGCGGTCAGACGACCAAAGAATTCAAATTAGACGCTGTTGCACCAAACGTCTTAAGTTTGAAAATCATTTGAAAAAACTTTGGAAGCTAAAGTCTGATTATATAGATAGGATTTTTATGAGGAAACATGCATATTTCAAATAACTGAAATCTTTTAAAACTGAACTAAATTCTTATGTTTGCTTATTATTATTTAATTCATCATAGTTGTTTTGAAACAAGAGGTAAAGAAAATGAATTATTTTATGTTAATTATTTAAAATTATTCTTATCTCACTTTTCATATTAGCATAGGAATTTTTTTCTTCCTCCCAGTCCATCATCAATAATCGTTTCAATTTAACTTGACATTTTATTCTGAATACTTTCTAATCTCAAAACAGGTGATCAAACTCATATGAGTTGATGTGAACAAAAACTTCAAAACTGCTTATGATATCTTGCCTGAAATGCTAATGAGATGTCTTGTATGATTGTTTTTCAATAGCAGTCATACTGAACCAACAGACGTTTTATTTATATTATGCGTATCGAAAGGTATTTGTAATTACTCCAATATAAAGCATGTGCAGATAAAATAGTAAGTAGTATAAGGTGTCCCATGATATTGTCGAATACTATAAAATAGTGTGCAATATTACATTGTTATTCTATGGTAGATATCATACTACGTAATGTACTTTGTGCTTTACTACATAACGTAGTAAAGATGTTAAGAGATGTTGCGTTAAAGATGTTAAGCGTTATCCCTTTTTTTACGTGTTTTTATTAAGTTTGTAGAATGGTTTGATTTTTATTGCATTTAGAAATTTGTGTATAATTTTAAAGAAATTTTCTGTTATATTTAGTATTAAAATAATTTATGCCAAGAACATAGGAAATGAATTCTTGTATAACTAAAGACGAAAAGAATGATGAATTTGAGCGGATTTAATGAAAATTAATTACCGACTACCTTAAAAGTAATTTAAATATTTTCTTTCATTTACGCCGATGTTGAATGAGTTTAATAGCGTCAACGGTTTTTACATACAAAAGGATTCGGAAACGGATGGAATAATAGGAATGAAATCTCCTTATATCATTGAATATAAGAAGAGGGTACCAGAATTGACTTAATTCAGTAATAAATAAACCTGACACATCCAACCCGAATGTTAACTCTAAATTAGCATTTAACCTCTCAAAATTCTAACATGAACTGAAACACAAAATAGAGTTTCATAACGAATCTAAGCATTATTAGAAGTTAGATATTATGCGCTTTTAAAATTATTTTTAAACACACATTCTATTAGTTCTAAACAAGTTTTCATCATAATTAAGTAATTTCTTTCTCAAAATAATTTTATCTGTCTTGATTTTCAAATTATCGACGATTATTTTTTTCAGTTAAGAAATAAAATTCTATCAATTACTTCTCAAAAACTAATCCATCAACTTTGTTCAAATTTTGAAAAATTAAATTGCATATCATATTGTATAAATGGAGAGATTTTTCGAGACCTTGAAATTTCTATATTTGGAAATTTTGACGATTTAATGAAATGCAATTACTAATGTCCCCATTGAGTTCCAGAACAGCAAATAGAATGTTATATACAGGTTGAATCTCAAGTTCCTAGACAAACTTTAAAAGTATAAAGGCATGTATAGATGAATCATTTATACACAGAAGCTTTTAGGCACAAATGAAATGTATGAGGGGACTCATTGCAATAGTATTGTGTGAGGTATGTATAACATAATCGACCGTAAGGGAACACATTCTGTAAGAGAAAACTGGAGTAATAAACATATATGTAAAATGGCAAAGAAGCGTTTCATTTACAGGGAAGCGGGGAAAAAATGGTGGTACAGGATCAACGCTTGTAACGGCGATTCTACTCAAATTTTCGTGCGGCCAACTGTCAGACGTTTGGCCTATTGACCCTAGCACGTGAGCACAACAAATGTTTCCGATGAAAGCAACCAGCCGTTGCAATCGGTCAGCGGACGATGCGTTTAACAACCACGGAAGAAGCAATTGCATGTCAAATGGACTGTCACACACGCACACGGGTCGCGAACTGTTGCATGCAACTTTGTCATTTTCCAGTCCGTTGTGCGTTTACTCTTTTCCCACATGCAATGCGTCCTGACACCCGAAGCAGAGTGCCCCCAACATCGCGCGTTTACTTTGTGCTGATCATGCTGGAAACGTTTAGGTGGGATTTTTCAAAATTTTCAAGGGAGGTGTGTTTAATCTGTAGATTTATATGTAAAGTGTACAGTCAGCGACAACAAATAATGGGGCGTCTCTGTAACTTTGTTATTTACTATCATATCTTCACAAAATTTGTGTCAATGGAAACTATTTAAACACTGAGGTTTATATAGATCGAAAATCTGATCAATCGTGTTAATAAGGATAATTAATTAGTATCTTGGAATTTTCCCATCAAAGAAATTGAGATTTTACAATAATTCGATTTAGCATGTCTTTTCATAAATGTGTATTAAATTTCGTTTCAAAATTTTCGAGCTATAATTATTTGTGTTTGGTTCAAATTCCGCTTGAAAAGAGTCGATCTACTAAGGACCATATATTAAGTAAAACGCAGACTTTTGAAAGCAAAAGATGCTTTTTTTTTTTCATTTTATGTCACCGAGATTCCAAAAAATTAGTCAAACGTTACTCAGATTGATCTTTAGCATGAATACTTATTTTCAAATTCCAACTAATATATGGTTATTTTATTGAAAATGTTAGCTTTCATTTCCTTTTAATATATTTTCGAAATCGCCTCTATGGTTGATCCGGCTTTAAATATTTCTATACCACACAGAATTTTTTTTATTATTATGAATGAAATGCATTGGTTCCAATATTTTTAAGTAAAATTTTGTTTCATTGGTTAAAAAAAAATAAAATTCTAATTCGCATAAAGGCATTTTAAGCAAATTAATTTATTAGCCTTTATAAAAAGGAGGAAATTTTATTTCCAAGATTTTCCGGTTATTCAATAGCGGCTTTCATGAACAACAATCCTGGTACCTCTATATTGAATTTCTAAAAGAAGGCTACCTACAAATCGTATTAAGCCCAAACCCAAGATTTTATGCTGCGACAGAAACAAACAAACAAACAAAAAATTTTTTTTTTATTTCAATCTTTGTGGCAACTAGTTGACCATTATTTAATTTAGATTCTATGATTTAATTTTTTGAGCTACATTATCTTAATTTACATATTTCAGGAAAAACAAAATCATGTTTAAATCACATATAAGATAGTAATTCCAACCAATAGAATATCTTCAATAAATATAAGATGGCATTCGTTTTAATTCCTCGATAAAAAATACTTTTCAATATGAAAAACAGAAATTTGTAACTATATATGATTGTTATTTATAAACAGGGCTGTTTTTATCGCTTTTATTTGAAAGCCTTGTGTCCAACGGAATCGAAAAATTGCAGGATTAATGTTTAAATTTTACTTACAAATTCATAAATATGCATTACCTGCACATCTAGTCACTGATCGTTCAACTTCAAAGAAAGGCAAAATATTCATTAAAGAATGCCATCAAAGAAAACAAAATATTCATTAAAGAATGTCATCAAAGAAAACAAAATATTCATTAAAATCACAATACAGCAACATAAGTTTCCCTTCTAATAATTCTCCTTAATATTTTAAATCTTTTAATCATCTTATCTGCAAATTATACAATAGCGATCTTAAAACAATAGTTAAAACACATTCAGTAGATCGATTAAAATAATTAGAAATTATATATAGTCTTGCAACAAGCAGGCATGTAAAGCGTTTCCATGTAAAAATTCTATGTTACAATTTACTAAAATTTATTTAAGCCATTTGTGTAACAAAATTATGTTCTTTAAGAGAATAAGAAGAAATTGTTTCCGAGATATGGCTAGAAAATTTTAACATTGTATGCGCCATCTTTTAAAAACTTTATAACTCAATTTTCCTCAGAAGTTTACAAAAAAAATTTGTTTGCTATTTTCAATACGAGTAATAGAGTAAGCGGGAAAAAAAAATTGGTAGACATAATGAGAAAATTTCTAGATACTAATTCCATGTATCTATCTAAACAAAGCTATCCTTTTGAATCATTTCCATCGACACTTGTTTTGTGAAGACGAGACAATAAATAGAAATGTCCCATTATTTTTGCTCATGACTGTATTATAATTATAAAATTGTTCAGTATTTGCACTATAAGCCTTTTGCTTATGTTGTACACACACACATACACAGCCGTCCTGTTCTTTTCTTTAATCCTTTGACCGCTATGGAAGCATAGATATCCTCAAAAACAGTCGGTGTCGCCTATGGGCGCGTATATGCGTCCGGCGCAACCTGTTAGATCAGTCCTCAGCGAAACGCTTTAATTTAGAGTAAGTTGGCAGTCAAAGGTTAAAGCGCTGCACAGTGACTATTTTAAATGGCGCATGTTGCTACTACTTGTCTCTATGTAAAAACTATTTGTTTACATATATCTAGCCTGCTAGTAAAATTTTTCAAAATTTTCATCTTGACTTGTACAGTAAAAAATATTTTAACAAATATCAGAAAATTTTGGAAACTTGATTTTTATAATTTTTATAAATGGTTAGAATTTTATTTCCAGTTATTAAACATTTTGTTGTTTAGTACAGAACTCTAATATTTAAATTTTCTAAGCGAATTTCTTTCTTGAATCGATTATTTAAAAAGCTCAGTTCTTAAAGAAAGTTTACTTTAAGATTAAATCAAATATCCATACATAATGATGAATGAAAATGATATAAAATTCTTAATTTATGTAAGTGGAGAAATGTTCCAATGAAATCCTCAAAGACAAAACTTTATTTTTATTCGAGCAGGATATAAAACACCATAATCTCGCCACTAGTTTCTATCAATTCTCATTAACTAAACTATACGTTAATGTTTATAGAGCATAGTAATTAATGATTATTAGTTCATATTACCTCTGAAAATCCCCTCGCTTTCTGCATAACTCGATTCGTACACGGAATGAAAACTTTTTTTTTTTTTTCGCTTGACAAGGCCTGAACCATAAGAAAATGCAGGAATGTTATGTATTTGCGATCATGTATCCTGATTAGTTGAAAGCGGAGACGATTCTTTTTTTCTCTAGATTTTAATCATGATGGCTAGAAAAGTCGTTTAAATATTGGATCTAGGTGACTTTTGAAAATCGGGATGCCCATGCTACAAGGGAGCATCCGGTTATTTTAGTGGAAATTAAAATATGGATTATGTCAAGCAATTATTTTATGTATTTTTAGACGTTTAAACATCAGCAAAATAAATAGTTTCATCCTGATGTTTGAGATGCTAAATTTAGAAATCAGATTGAAAGTTTAGTGAAATCCGAGATAGACACTTTAGATAAAATCATTCGTAACTATTTTTCATGCTGAAGTAGAAATATGAACCAACGGTTAACATAAAATGTTGAATATTTTCGATCATACAATGTGAGATGCGACTTTTTTTTTTTGAAATTATAGAAGTTAATTTTCAAAATACCCAAGTCTCGAAATAGCTTTACCACTTGTTGCTTGCTTAGTTGCTGCATTCGTTTCGAATGATTGCCATTTGAGTAGAACATTAACTCAAGGTTTGTCAAATATAACATTCTATTTAACCTTCATTGTTTTGTGCATTTTTTTTTGTATGACTGATCAAAATATATTGATATTTAATTATAACAGTACCTTTCGGCATGAAAGTTATTTTGTTACACGAATTTTATAATTTAAATAATACTACAGTAGCAGTGAAAATTTTATTAAACTGCATTTCTATTCTTGATTTTATAATTTCTGTCTCATAAGCTAAAACAAATTTTTACTATGCATATTATTCCATTCATAAACGTTCCGATTTCAAATTAAAACAGCAGTTCTATAAAATGATTTAAACCGTCTTGTAAAAAGACCAATCTCAACCCCAATGATAGATTTAATATCTTAATCCAAGAAAATTCCCTAATTTATCTAACTTCCTAATTAGATGGCATTCTATTTGGAATATTTATTGTTATTTTAATTCCTATAATAATGTAAGGAGCATTGAGATATTGAAATGTTCCTAAGTGACTTTTGCATTTTAAACTATTTAATATTTTCTCTTAATTGCAAACTCAAAACTAAATAATTGACGGGTGTAACAATTTACACTCCTTATTGGTTGATTCATTTTATCACATATTACTTCCATGCATTTAAAATCATTAGTTTCATCCTTTAAAATTCCAAATGAATTATTTTATTTATCATAATCAAAATATTTATCTATTGACGACAATTTTTTTTATGGGATGGCATAAATATTGTACTAATAAATCATTTTAATTCCACTTGTAGTTATAATAACTGATGTGGATATAATATTTGTCTTCAAATTGACTTGTAGATAAAATAATTCTTCTGTCCTATTCCATGATGTGTTAGGTTTTAACAAAAAGGAAAAGCATCTTCCATTGACTTAAAATATATGCACATTCCTTATTCTTCTTCCTGGATTACCGGTTTATCAGAATTATTTTTGATATCTCCTGCAGTCAATGATGCTTTAGGATTCAAATATTAATCTAAAGCTATAATAAGCTGTGCTCACAAGAGATCAATTTTTCTTGTTACTTTGGCATTGGAAGCTTGATCTACTGAATGTCAGAAATGATTTTTCTTTTAAGCTCTGTTTGCTTCTGTAATAAGGGGAAATCGGAATTATTTTTTAGTTAGATGCGAAAACTTGCGGGGAAAAATAAGCTATGGCACTTTAAGTATAATTTTAATTTATTTTGTAAAATGCTTATTAGAGACAAGAAATAAATATATCGATATTACAGTATGTTTAGTTTCAATGCGGTTATTGAGACAGAATCTTTTCTCGTTTATTTCCTTCTAGTTTTATAATAATCGCCACTGGGCATAGCATTCCCTTCCCCTATTCCTGAGTAGAGACAAGGAAAATGTTTATATTTTAACTAGTTATATTATCGGGTGATATGATTTTGTACTTCCTTTACATAAACAACAAAAGGGAAATATATCTTAAGTCCACTGGAAAGTTTTATTGATAAATGACCAAAATTGTCTTTAGGCAAACATTACAACTTCATCCAGGTGTTTTCCTCACTTTATTCTTCAATTAAGAAAACCAATTATGCAGGGTCTTTTACACATTAAAAGCTAGAAAGAAAGAAAGAGCGCTCCCTCAGTTTTCTCTATTCTTCAATAAAATGCATATCACTCTTTCACTTCTTTATCAAATAACATCCTACAAAATTGACAGAATGAATATTTTCTTAAAAAGAGGAAGAAAAAGTGATGGCATTTTTATGTTCGTGTTAGCAGAAAATGGATTATCATCCTTTTCCAGTGTTTCACTCTAGAATCATCGATTGGATGTTGAGTTGAGAATTTCGCAGTTTTAGACGCTTCGCGCAGTTATCCCTTTTCCCATCTTTGGCAGCTACCGACTTGGGAATCTGACAAACAAATCGATGCGACGGAGCCCCACATGGGGGTGAAAGAGCTGGAAAGATCTTTTGAGTTCCATTTATACAGCTGTTTTATGCTTGCAATATTCTATTACATCTTCCATTGTTTAATCATTTGTTTTCTAGTAAATGATTTACATTATTTTTCTACATAAGAGATGTTATTTAAGATGAAAACTAAAAGAAAGGAATTTTATTTTTTTCATTAGTGATTTTGCAAAGAATAAATTTTTATCATTTAGCAGTAAGATGTTAAAAATTAAATTGCATTTTCAAAAAATAAAAAAAAAATATTCAAGTTTTTTTAGTCCAGTTTATGGTAAAAGTGTAGTTTAGTACTCCCCTTGCTACACCGAGGATGCCAAGTCGTCAATAAAGATGGAGGACAAAGTAAACAAACACTTCTGCGGAACAGTTACGATAACCACTTTCAGCAATATAATTATGATTTTTAACTGTTAAGTATTTTTTTTTCAGACCGGCTGCAGAGCAAAAGTTAGGACCGGTCTGTTGGGTTCAGAGCAAACGTTAGAGCATACGATGCCTTCGGCATCTGTAGAAGGCATAGGGCAGAATTTTTTAACTTAAAAAAAACAAAAAACATCCTACGACTTCGTTAGCAGCGGGAGCGGGAACTTAGTAGCTTGTGTTCTAGATTCTGATTGCTCCTAGAACCTAGGAGCGGGTACATTGAATATAAGGATTGTGTGGATAATAGGAACAGTACAAAATCAATTGAAAATAAAGAATGAAGGACGTTATAAGAACGGATTTCAGACGGAATTTTAAAGAATTAATGCACTAACTTGATTTATTTAATCAGTTGTCTCGGTAGCGTACGATCGGGATATTTCTCTGAAGAATCGGCGTACTTTTTCTGTTATCGCGACGTTATTTTGTCTACGTGATATGTACTCTGCCATGTAGCCGTCGAATTTTCCGGCTACATGGTTTGTACCTTGTAAAGATCTTTTAATGGCACTCCAGGCTCCCTCTATAGAATTTATGTGGGCTCCGGTTTTCAGGCCTTTAAACGTCAGACTATGGTTTACCGTTAAATGCGGATAACTTTCATTATCGAGACAATTATACGATGCTCAACAGTCTGAAATTATGCTACTACCAGGAAGAATACGTCTTTTTATAACTTCAAGTAACACATCTGCACTTCTTTCAGGCACCACTTCAAAACAGTCATTCGTATATCTTACTAAAATCCAAACACCTACTGCTCTTCCTCTCGCTTTCCTCTATTGTATTTTCTCTTTTCAACCTTACTTTCATCAATTTCAACAATCTTTCAAATCCCTCCAATTTTCCCATCAAAGGTTAAACAAACATCCTCACACACTCGAATTTTTATCGAACCACGACCCTTTCGTACAAGCCTTTTAATATGGTGCGGATTCAATCCTTTCTTTCTGCAACACCAGATCTTTCCATCAATTCTCTCATCCAAATCAATCAGTTTCATATTCTCACCACACACCGGATATACACACTTGGAAGCAATCAAACCATTCTCCATATAAAATTTCAAACAAGCATCTTTTCCTAACTTCATCAACTCGTAAGTATATTCCACTCACCCTTTATCCATTCTGCAGGTTCGAAATACTGTCTTCCACCCCATTTACCCGACATCCATTCTTGCACAATTGCCGACATATCAAGGGAACCAACCGCTAGAGCACCAACAGAATTACGATAACTGCGAGGAATTCCATTGCAGTTGACTTTTAAAGTAAGAATTCAGACGATTTCCTAAAGTAAGAATTCAGACGATTTTTTCAAGAGCATACTGACAGTTAAAAATCGTAAAAAGAATAAATATTTTCTGTTCGTATTCACATTAAAAATAAAATTGCAGTGTCTTAAAGTAAGCAGTGTAGTAAAAAACTTAATTATAATAAAAAATTAACATCTTTAATTGATATTTTATTATTTTTAATTTAACATTTTTCATAAAATAGTTGTAGTTCATGCACAACTCAACTACTGTAAAATGTAGTAAACAAAACAGCATTAGGGTTGCTAGAAGAGCGTTCCGTTGGGTTGCCATATTAGGGACAAACTCGGGGAGCACACTAATCTACACTTCAAACCAGTTCACTTTAAAAGATGATCCTATAGTATAATTTCGGGGCGATACGAAAAATATACGACTGTCAATGACTGAAATTGATTTATAGATTACAGTTGTGCCATATTAATCTTTTCTCGTAAAATATTTGGTTATCAATCTCTGGGTGTTTAACATTGTTTCGGCATTTGCTAGACAGTGTGCATTTGCTTTTACTTAAACAGGATGGAAATTGCGAAATTTTGTGTAGAGCTAATCTTTGATTGTTCACTTTGCAATTAGTTTTTAACAATGAAAAAAAAATGTTTCTTCCGTCATTTAAACTTATTTAACATGTTTGTTTGTGGCAATGTGAAAAACTAACACTTTCAACGACTCTAATTCTTTCCTTGATCTTGTATATCTGAAATGTGGTTGTATAGCAAAATAACCTGTAATGTTCTGTTATCAAACTTTTGAGTAGAAGAAAAAGTACTGAAGCTAACATTTGTCTAATTTTACTGCGTTCATTATAAATTAAGCTGTACTAATTATTAGCGCAATATTAATACTGTTAATTAACGAAATCAATACGAAAAAAATCGATCTTTGATTATTGTAATAATCCAAAAGAAAATTTTTACATTTTTTGGTGACCATGTGCCATGTTTCTTAATTTAAATATCAATTTTACATTTAAATCTAAAATCATAAGCAAAAGACAATCAAGAAATTTAGTTCAACATAGTCATATTGAATTAATCCAAATAAAGTGGTAGTATGCCATTTTTAAACAAAGATTTAAAAAAATTGAAACTAAAATTTGAAACTTAATTTGAAACTAAAATTTCATTACCAAAATCCTAGAAGAAATACTTAAAATATTTTAGAAAATCCAAACACGAACTTATTCAAACCTCAATTTCAGCAATAGAAATATTAAATTGCTGAAATGGAGGTTTGAAAAAGTTATGTACTGAATATCAAGATTAGTATAGACATTCGTGTATATAAAAAGTATCATTTTATAAATCCTATCAAAGAATTATTTTCCTTCAATGTGCATTATATAAACAAAGCCAAATAGCTAAAACTACCCAATTATTTAAAACACAGCATTTAAAAGGTAAATTCTTGTTCATTTCTTAGCAACCTATTATATCTCATTATTTGTATTGCTCTTGCATGTCAGGTATATAATCAAGTGAAGCTGAATTTATTACACAATGCACATCTATTATCACAATTTTTCTCGATTCAATTCTCTTGGCAAAGTAGTTTTCTGTTTCTGGTACATTATATAACTGTCAATATCAATACTACTAATATGACTTTACTCTTAGCATGTGACTTTAAAATTTCTTATTCATTACATTAAGATTAATATATCCCTAACAATTACAACTTTTTCATAGGCTCTAAAAATAAAATGAAAATAAGAATGAAATAAATAGAATTTTTTTATGGTACTTATCACTCAAGTAGATAACATCACTTCGTGAGGAGAGTGGCCTGAAGTTCGTCAGTTCTGGTACAAAGCTATGAACTCATAGTGGATTGGAGAGTGATGGTTAACAATCTTATTGTGGACCTTAAGCAATTCACGAGCTGTGGGTTAGGAGCAGTCTCTTAGCATTTACTGCCGGTCACAGAGAGTTCATGGCCATTTATTTATCGTTGAGAGTTATTAGATTATAAGCTGAAATCGCCAAGTATAGTTCACGATGGTTTATCAATTGTCTCCAAATTTGAATCTTTTTCATATTATTTCAATCCTCATCTTCACCACATAATGCTTAGTTGACTTCGTAATGTTAGTGCTGCAGAATTCTTATTATCTACAGGTCATGGCGACACCTCGTGTGTTGTTTTTGTCTTTCTCCATTCTTTTTTCACAAATTTTCGGATATAAAGTATTATACTCAATCAAATGACATATTTTTCTTCTGGAATCGGAAGTTATTTCTCAAATACAATTCATTTCTCTTGTTCAGATACACATTTGGAGAATACTTTTATTGCAGCGCCATCAGTTCATCGTCCTCATCCAAAACAAAGTTTTTATATTGCATGAAGTTATGATGAGTAATACATCTACTCAGCATTAAATTAGGTATATTAATCAACTACTAGATCAGACCACTTGATATATAGGCAAATAATAATAATAATTATTATTATTTTTACAAACTACAGTATCTGAATGATATTTATTAATTATATTTCATTGGAAAGTTAACAAGTTTCATTAGTTTCTGTAGAGGCAATAAGAGAATTAAACTAAAAAAATAGTTCAAAATTCTATGCAAAACTAATATGGATGTTTGAGAAGATGGAGTTCTTTCAGTGGTGAAGTAAGAATACCATTGTTTTCCTTTGTTACTTGTTAATAAGATTAACATTCTGTTCGATTATAAGGTAACTTACGGTTCCAGTGAAGAATTTTCTAAAAAAGTGAGCAATGTAATCTACTGTTTCAGATTAAAGATCCCATTAGATGACGTCATTTATTTTGTCTCATGGTGTGATAACCATGATTCTTAAGATATTATTTTAGATAATTTGAATTTTTTTGCCATCAATGGAACATTTAATGGGAGGCATTAAGTCCATAATCACCATTCCGTAACACTGTTTCAAAAACTACATAACGCAATAGCTGCAGCAGAGTAAGTATTGCGCATAATGATTAAGAGAGCATCTGAGACAAAACAAAAAAGTACTTAATTATATAAAACAATGACGAGGGAAGAAAAAAGAAAGAAAAAATTCTTTAAAGAATAAAAGACCTTGAAGATTAAGTGAGTACATAAGTTTTTATTTTTATCTTTAGCCTTTGAAGCAAGTGCAATGACCAAAAGATTCGATTTCATCATATTGAACCAATTTCCGGAGAACAAGGTGGGGGGAGAGGTTCGAAAAGTACGTGGATAGGAGTTTTGCAGAGAAGTGATCTTTTTATTGCAAAGTCTAGAAGAGGCGTAAATGATTTCATTTAAGTCTTGCCAGATTGCATCACCTTTTTTCTTGCGATAAACTGAAAGGCTTCTAGGGTATTTCTTGCTTGGCGGTTTTGCAGGGTTATGGAAAATAAAAGATCTGACAGTAATATCGTATATATTCTCGATTCTTTCAAAAAAAGAGGTAGTTAGTTTTTTGATGAAGTTTCGGGGTATTTGGACATTGAATCTTTTTAATATTCGAATTTCTTAAGCCAGAGCATCTCTGAAAATTGTCTTAGAGTTTATTCTTGTGGGAAAGTCTCTGAGTTCAAAGATTTTACTTTTAATACCATTAGCATTCCAGGAACAAACAGAAAGGCCTGATTCGTGTAAAATTCATATTGGGTTCTTGTTAGTGGGGAAACAAAAAGTTTCTACTAACGTGAATAGTTTAGTTTGCAGATTTCATTCATTAGTCATTATTTTAATCTTTAGTATTTAGAATTTCTGCCTTAATATTTCATAGATGGTTAAATAGCTCGAAAATACCTAAATAATCATAGTATGCTTCTTTCACCAGAAATTCTCTTTTTATATCGATTAAATACAACTTTTCAATCGTTATTATTCATGTCTATCTCTGATTGGTTTAAACTTTTTTCTTCAAAATATATTCCCAATAGGACAGAAAATGGACAGTGCCGAAAAAAGGGGAAACGGCTCAAAGTCTGCAATGTAACACTGACTTTAAAAAAAAATCATTTATTTCTCATTAAGTAGTTTTTTTTGTTTTGTTTTGCAGATGTCAAATTATTAGCAATGCCCTGTCGCACTAGAGCTTTTATTACGCTAGCATTTCCTGTCCTATTTCAAAGGACTCATAGATCAAATTTCAATCGTGTTTTTGAAGCCATAATGCTCAGGATTCGAATTTTTCTTCTAGTTGTCACATCTTTTCAAAATTTTGAGTAATTATCTTTCATATAATTTAATCGTGTATTATTTTTTTAATCTAATATAATAGGCTATAATTATTACTTAAGAAACTAATCATTAAAAGACGTAAGAAAGATGTTCAATATTTGAAGAATTAATCGTAAATGCACAATCACAAATATTCAATATATATGTGTGAGCATGAAAATTAAAAGGAAATACACACAATCATAAATATATAATAACTAATATGCCATTAAAGTCTCACTGACTTAATACACAATTTTCAAAAACAGTTTTTAGATTTTAAAGCTTTCATTCTCGGTGAGTATAAATAATATGAATAATCGTCATTTACTACCTCAAATTTTATTTATTTCGTGACTCGATGTATATTTTACTCCAAAAACAGACCAGGCAAACCTTTTCAATTTAAGTGTTTATAAACTGAACCAAATTTTATTTCATTTCTCTAAACACATAAAAAAAGTGACCACAATTAAGCACCCAGCTGAATATTTGCTTGTAAGCAAATGAAAGTTTCCTCCCTTTTTTTTCCATATATCATCAATATTTTATCATCGTTTACTTGTTTAGAGGAGAAAAAAATTTTTTAGCAACCATTAGTCACTTTTTTTAGCCTATCATAGCTTTAAAAATTGGCGAATTTACATCGACATTAGTAATAATCTCTGGACATTAGTAATATGCTAAACTAATCTTTCACCGAGTTCAGTAGTACTTCCATTATGTTTCCTTATCAATTATTTAAGTAGAATTGAAAGCACAATATTGCTCAATTGAAACACATTTTTTAAAATTCTTATTTAATTTTACACGAAATTATTAGGTAGTTATTAAATAAAATGCCAATTATAAAGCTATTTGCTGCATAGAACAATCGTTTTATTGATAACTATTATAAAACTATATGTTATATTACTTATAAATAATAAAATTTTAGGGTTCCGTACTCGTTTCGATGGGAAAATTCTAAGACTTTCATCCCCTGAAGGCTCTTATCGACCTTGAATATTTGGGGCGCGGCTGTGTGCCAAAACAATTTGCTGTTAAATTCAATGCCAGTTTTATTGTATTATGCCATCGATCTTTAGAGAGAAAGCGAAACGCCGTACAGACGAGACGGAAATATTTTTCAAAACGTTTTTATTTTGCTTCATTACGTTAACAAGTGTTATTTATATAATAACATTGCCATCTGAAACAGAACGCAACAAAGGGGAAAAAAAAAAAAAAAAAAAAAGGTAATGAAAGAAATTGCCCCACTAGGAACTGAAAAAATGGAAATACGTCAGACGTTTCGATCATTTTATTGAATGCAATACTATTCTGATGATTTTTCAAAAATATTTTTTCCTTAGTTATAAATAAAACATCCTGTGATAATTCTCATCTTTTAAATAGAAGATGTGTTTGTCTAGACGGGCTGTTATCTTGTTAACTCTATCTCAGATACGATTGACACTGATTAATTAATGAAAGTTGTAAAGGAAAATCTCTCGCACATTGGCAGAATGCTTAAGATGGTAAAAAAAATTATTATTTGGGGTACACTTTAGATGTAAATATATCGTTTTTTTCCTTGCATTGAAATATTCTCTATCCTTAATGTTCACGAACACTCAAATCAAAACGAACTTTAAAATATGTTTGAAACAAATAGTGACCCACGAACAGAAAAAAAGGCAATCCTATATGCAGAATAAAAATTATGCTAAACGAAAATATTTGCAGTATCTTCCAAATGAAGTGAGAATATTATGAATCAGCAGAAATAAAAAAAAAAACAAATAAAAAAAATTGCAGATTTTTGCAGCATTAAAAAAGATGTAAATAAAATGTGAAGTTTACGATTCCATATCTAATTTTTATTCATAGTCAGCTTAATTCACACACCGGTAACAGAAGGAGAGATTTCGCATTCTATAATGACGTAGACCAAAAAGGCCGGTATTAACTCTTCCTAGCATTATATACTACAGTGGACGATTATATTATAGACCGTGTAGTTTGTTCGTTAAAATGCTTTGCGATTTCGTAGAGTATGAACCAGATATAGGTATGCTTAAAGATAAGAAATTACGAATTAAAGATCATAATATTTTTTTGTTAATTTGTTACATTAAGAAGTACAAGAATATTTTTTCTCTTCCTTAATGGTGGTATTTCCAAAAACACTTATAATTATTTGATGGTATTGAGTGCTCAAGGACGGCCAATGAATAAAAACAATAAGAAAATAACAATTTATAACAACTTTTAGTTTTTATCTTTGAACTACAGACAATATTTTAACCCATTGTACATACCTGTCTCCAGACGGTGCATCTTCTTCACTTTTCTTACAACAAGAGTCGTAAGAAGTCACAAATTAATTTTTCGGAAAGTATCTATTTATAAAAATAAATATATTTCTTATTTCTTGAAACATTTAAATGAGACCTTGCGTTCAATGAATAATCGAGCATCTAATTTCTTTTCCAAGTGGAAAGGGTTAACATTTTGTTTATAAGAAATTCACGCTGGAAAAAAAAGAGAGAAAATTAGAATTAAATATTCTTTAATACTATTAATCGATAATACATAATTAATAAATAAACAGAAAATAATTTTAATAAATAAGCTAACGTTTCTTTTATTGAATGCATTGTACAAATCCTTAAGTAAATTAGAAACCTTAAAATTATTTGTTTATTATGAGCGAGAATACAAATTACGGGGGCATTAATGCAGAAAGTATTTTAAAGAGGATAATTTTTTTCGAGAAATCCATAGAGCCTAAGAATTATCAACGAGTTCAAATCAGAAAGCTTGAATTAACCAAGTTTCACTATATTTCCTAATCTACAGCTTTTCTTGTTTAAACCTTTAAACCAACTTAACTATACGTTTTAGATAGAAATAGTTACGATTGAAAACACCTGAAAGTTGAGCACCGATTTGTTAAATTTTCCTTTAATTCATTTAAAATGCTATGATGCTTAATTTGTATGCCCAATTCAGAAGCGTAGAATATAGATGCAAGGCGATGAAGGCAGCGTAATCTGTATGATCTACTGTTATCCTCTCGGTTTTTCTTACTAACGGTAGAAGATATATCAAACTGCTATATATTTCTTCTATCAATGTGTGGTCGGTTTTAACGTCTCGTTTTATCGAAAAAAGCTATAATTTTACGCCTAAACTTATATATATATAGATCTTTACTTATGGTAGTTAAATGATCTTTTTAATAGTGTCAAACAGTATTATTTAATGAAAATTAAATGTTTTATAAGTGTAGTTTAACGTTTTGCTTCTTTTAGTTGTAATTTAGAAGAACGAATATTGTCCATTTCTTCACCAATCTGTTTCCCTAAAAGCTTTGCAAAACTTTTCTTCAACTGGAGATGTAAAATAATCCATCAAAATAAGGCATATATGTTAGAAGTCAAATTTTCTGATTTCATAATAGGATTTGAAACCATCTGGGAGTTACAGTCTCTCTCTCTCTTTTTCTTTCTTTAAAATCGTATTTCTAAATAAAAATTCACCAGACAAATAAAAATATTTTTTTTCTATGCTTACGTAATTTACGTAAATATTGTAATCAGAAAAGTAAACTAAATTTTAAAATAGCAATTATGAGATACTGAATATAAATGATAAAAAACGACAACATTAAATCCATTGTATCATTAACATTTAATTTTAGCTCCCAATTTAATGAATAGATGTCAGTATATCTTAAACCAATATTAGTTAACAATTGGTGAAATTTAATAATTATGATCCTAAATAAAAAAAAAACGATTTTAATGTAGCAATCTAAGCACATTAAAAAAGGATAATTATTCTACGATCTTAACTGTTGCTTTCGAAGAATCAAACTCTTATTAAAAAGTCCCGAGAGTATATGGAATATGATAAATAATTAAGTTTCAGTTATTAATTAAAACCTTGGTGGTTTTGGACATAATTTAATTCGCTACGCAACTAAAAAAGTTGAAATGAAAGTTTCAAAATTGTATATTTCTTCGAGTTACTTCAGATTTTATTTTTGTCACTCCATTTACAGTTGTAATTTAGCTTTCGAAAGCTTCTAAATATTTTATGCTTGCAAAGGATTAATTTTCATTGAGTTTCATTCCCTTCTATATGTCACAAATTTCTGGAATTTTGTACGGTTGTGTGTTTCCTATGACAACTTAATGTTTTAATATTTTTAAAACTAAATCAACAGTTAATCGTTTGGTTTTAATTTAATTTATGTGGTGCTATCCGGTATTGAGTATGAGAAAAAATGATTCTAAGATTGCATAATATTTATAACAATGAATTACGAAATATATTAAAGTAGAAAATAAAACTAAATAAAATAAAATACTCATTTTTATTAATGTAAGAAGAATATAAACTTTCTATCAAAAATATGAGTATCAAAACGAATCTCGAAAGAGTGAGGCGTTATAAATAATATTATGACAAAATTAAGTGACAATGAATGTTATGAGAAAGAAAAATCTCCTATGCATTCATTTAAAAATTAAAATATAAATGTGATGAATGTGTGTTTCTTTAAGCGTCTCACATCTTTTTTTGGTGTCAATATTTTTGATAAAGAAATTGATTTCTACTTTTTTATACACTGTAAGAACGCTTTTTAAAAAACTTTCTTGTTTTCATTATTAGTGCTTGGCTATGTATGCATAAGAACTTGGAAAAAATATGTCGTATATTTTAAAACCAATCTCACAATTCGAATGCATTTTGTACTGCAAAAGTTAGAATTATGCAGCGTAGTTGGTAAAATAGACATGTTTTCAATTTTTAAAGTAATTGGGCTAATTACTGTATCAAATTTTGCAAATTCTCCTCCTCGATATTTGAACCGAAAGCAAAAGTTTAAAGAAAAATCCCCTCAAGTTCGAAAAGATTTAATGAGGAGAATTCGAAAACAACATTTTAAAACTTTTCCCGTAAACACCCATGATTAAGCCCGAAATGTGTTTTAAACAAGAAAGTAATTTGAAGCCAAAAGCTAATATTCCTCATCCAAATAATTGATATAGCTCTTAGCAACAGAATGACATTCCACAAAAACGCCCACGTGGGCTTTATTTTTCAGGGAAGACGCGGTGCTATTTTAATTCCAGGAATCCTGCGCAAATTCAAAATATTTCGCAACCTTACCCGCTCGCTGATTTGATGTTGAAGATCCAATGAGATGAGCCCACCCAATTATTGATTTTTCTAAAGGCCAATAGAACTATTTCATTTGGGTTTATATCACCATACCGCCATATCCTCGGTCTCCAGAACCCGGAGAGAATTGATCGAGTCGTTTGATAAGGTCCTCATTTTGAAGTTCCATATTGTAATTTGTTAAGAAAATCGTCAGGGATTAGGTATCATTTATAATATGTGAACCTGGCAATAACCAGTTATAGGTAATGTTAAGTTTACTTAAGTAAGACTATCATTTATAAAATTCGAGTGACTAAATTAAGAATCTGGTGGCCAATTCTGACATCTCTGTAGTCAGTGACAATTGTTGACAGTACGTATTTCATCCCAGGTGAGAGATCTAATCACTGGCGAGTTAAGTAATATATGTTTCTAGTCGCCTTAAGTCGTGGAAAAGAAGAGATCACATCACAGGTGAGTGATTTAATTTATATTTTTACTCATTTTAAATAGTAGATATCTACAAACGATCACATCACGGTGAGTGTCGTAGTACATATTTCTAAAAAAAGTTTATAAAATGTGAGCAACTATTGGAAATTCAATTATTATTTTTTTTTTCGAAAGCAATAATCGTTCAGGGTAAGATATTATTTTTTTTCTTTTATGAGACATCTTAACTCCGATTAAAGAAGAGCTAGAAATAAATAAAGTTGTTAGGTTGTAATAAAAACTGTTGATTCCCCGCCCCCGATTCTTTACGAATCTGTTTGCTTGAAATTATCTTCAAGAAATTTAATGATTTATTTTTTCTTTGAAGAACTCCAAATCTTTTTTTGAAATAAGATATGACAATTTGAATAAGATAAGATATAAGACGAGAAAAAATAACAGAAAAGAAAATTTAATTTTAATTCATTTATAGATTTCACATTCTCTATTTTCGTTCCTTTTTTTTTTTAAATCAAAGAAATGAATTTCTTAGTTCAGAGAAAATTTCATTAAAAAATATCTCTCATATAAAATTTTGTGTTTAATATGATATAAATGACATTTTATCAATAAAATAATATACAAAGATATAAGAACGTGCTCTAATATTACTTTTATGGAATTTCACAGAATATGCCGAATTTTATTTCTGAGAAGAAACGCAGCGGAATTCCAACAATTCATATGTTTGCAAATTGAAATCTAAAAGATGATTATACGACTTTGGCTGGTTATATGATGCCTTTGATATTTCCAGCTTAGTTGAAAAAAAAAGTCTGATTATTAATAAAGCCATTTCAAAGTCTTAATGTAGTTAAACAGCATCGGGAGATCTGTTGCTAAAGAGATTTCAAAAGGTCCTCAAAGCAAATTCTTCTCTTTGACTCTAAAAAACGTATTTCGTTAATTCTGAATTGAGATTTCCTTAAATTGAGGTTTTTTTCGTTATATAAATAGAGTTTTGTAGTTGACAAACAAATAAGAAATAAATGAAAATAATGTTATTGTTGCTTAACAAATGGAAAATAAATGTAAATATTATTGTCGTTGAACTCCTTAACCATTGTACACATATATCATATAAGCACCGAATTATCGTACCTCAAATATATAACTTGAAATTAAATAATTCAAAGACGTTATAATCCAATACTAAAATTATACATAAGACACAAACATCTCAAGTATTCTTTGGATTCTTAACTGAATCAACAAAACAGCGCATTCTCGAAACTGAATGCTTCATCTAATTAAATAATAATAAGAAAGAAAAAAATGGTTAAAAGGTAAAGAAAGGAAAAATAATGCAAAAGTGCAACTGAATAAACAACGAGGCATTTCTTATAAACCAGGATATTACAGGATTTTCACACTTTGTGTGACTTAAGAAAAGAACAAGATTTATTTCAGATTTGTATAAAATCCCAAAATTGTCCATTTTCGCAAATAAATTAATCATCTTATATGCAGATAGTTCATTTAGTTGCAAAGTAAAAAATTAATCGCACTTAGTCAGGCAAAATAGTTTTACTGGAAAATTTTGCTGTTCAGCACGATGCGTAAAACTTACAATGCAAGGAAGAAAGTCTATGATGCCTTCTACTTTCTGTTGATGAATCAACAAGCCTTCAGCTGTAGCAGTAAGCTTTAGACGGAACAGCGTGTATCATACAGTATTGTGGTGTAATGGTTTATCAGACGATTAAAATTAAATTCCTTGTGAAAGTCCGACAGATGGTTGAACCCCAAGTTACAATTTGGCATGTAAATAGCCGGAGAACATTTTATGAAAATGAAATAGAAAACGTCCTAGATTAAAATATCACAAATAACTCTTATCTACCTCACGTGGCATCATATACATTAATAAATATGAACGACGCTCTTTTCAAATTACGTTTTTAATATTAATTAGTAAAAAGAGTAAAGAAATTTATTATTATATTTTTTTATAAATAGGGGTTGATAAGTGGGTTAATGGAAACTAATAAATAGCATGAGCTTTAAAAAATTTGTAGATTTCAGTATATGTGATAGAAACAATCTGTAAAAATACATTTAAAAGCTTCAGGCATCTATTCTTTTCTTTTAGAAATTTTATATTTAGAGGTTCAATTTAAAATACCTCTGTTTTTGCCACCAACTAGACCATGGCTTATCATGTACACGGTTTGTTTCTTTCACTGTCTTCAAACCCTTAAAAGTGCAATTATTCTGAGATGCATCCTACTTCTTAAAATTTCCTTGATTAGCAATTGTAAATTTCAATTCAATCAACCAAAAAGCACGACTTACATTCGCTTCAACTGAAGTCTTTGATCACTAGTAACTGTGAAAATTTAATAAATAATTTTTAAATTAAATATCTGAGAATAATTTTTTTAAGATACACGAAAAGATAAAACATCACCCAGATATATGAAGCTCTCTAATTCCTTTATACACTTTGATTTAACTTATTTTTAAAGATAAAATATTGTAATGGATTGTTTTACCCCCTTTTTGATATGCTAAAATTTTGTCATTTTATAAACTTATGTATTCTTGAATTATAATATACTATTTTAATATCTTCGGAACTTAATTATCAGTAAATCAATTAAATGAATTAAATTTTATTCCTTATGATTGGCGCCCTTTGGTGCTGAATTTGAGAAAAATTGATATCAGAATTCCACGAATTGTATAATAATGTATTATGTATTAAATACTAAAGACTTGCATGCTCTATCGCGTATATTTATCAAGTTACAGTTTTTTTTAATTTTGCACACAAATTTTCAACATTGTACTTTAGCAGCTAATTTGTTCAATAGATTTGTCCATGAAAAGCAATCAGAAAATATGATTTCGATCAAATTCGGCAGAAAGGAATGGGGAATTGCTGATATAAATCTACCTCAAAGCTGTTCAGATGTCTCTTAATACATTGTTAGAGTAATCTGAAAGCGACCTTTTTATAAGTCATTCTGTCTAAGGCGCTTAGGGCTCAGGGGAGCAGATTATTTGCTAAGAGCATTAGCTCACTATATCGAATAGTTTCAAGAAAAATATTTTGCCTTCCGTAGGAATGAGAATTCATAAATAAATAAATAACAATGAAAATTCTTATCAATAAAAAAAATCAATCTTTATTAACAAAATATATTTATCCAATAATTTAGTCTTTTTGCTAACGATTCACAGTCAATGATTCATAATTCAAAAAGCGAAAGAAAATTATGAAAATTATTGAAGTTAATTATGCATATGATGAAGAATTAAAGTTTTTAATCAATGTTTTATATCTATTTCAACTGAACTATCGGTAGTTTTGTTTAATCCTCACACAGCCTCGATATCCTTTTTTAAATATAAAAGAGTAAAAAGTAAATGGTATTTGTTACACAGCACAATGATATATCCTGAAGTTTACAAAAATGAAAAGCTATTTTTTTTATTTATTACTCCGTCTAGGAATCCTAAATAATGCATGGTTCAGAAACAAATTTTGCTTAAAAACTGAGGGTCATATATTAAAACAGTTGTGCAAATAACGAAAAAGTGGTCTTAAAATGTTAATGTCGACAGATAATTTATTTTGCTTAAATAAATTCTTGGCTTTTACACTCGCAATACAAACTCTGATTCAGTTTAGTTAATGCAATATATCTGCAAGATAAATGTGTCACTATTAGTTATAATTACTTTTAAATTATCTTTCCTGCTCTATTCTGAATGCTGAATGATGACATATCGGCGAAGATTAATTTAATATCTCCCCTGCATATGATAGGATCCGGGTGTGGTTGAAGATCTTTGTCTGTGTGAAATGGAAAGCTAATTTTTCTTATTAATTTTATTTAACACGTAAACTCTGTAGAATAGTCAGAAAAGATTATTTATTTGTATGAAACATGAGCTATCCCTCATTATTATAGTTAGAAACAATTTTATTGAGTAATTGATTTCATTTCAAAGATTTTATTGAAAGAAAATATTTGCCATGTTCATTTTCTGTGTCGAAAAAAAAATGCTCGTGCAGATTTTTTTTGTTTTGTATTTTTTAACATTTACATTTTTACAATGGAAATGAATAAATATGAACCACATAGAGTTTCACATTTTTTTCTGCTTAATGATTTAGAATTATTAAATTATTGAATGGAATTTATAAAAATAAATAAATAAATTGGGGGAAATTACGAAGGCCGAGTACGGGTGAACAAGATCTCGTTTGATATAAAGACTCGTTCAGAGGGCCAGTGAGCGTCTTGAGACAGGCGCATTTTGCCCTCTTTCCCCTCACTTGTAGTTTTCCGGGGTTCTTTGATGCCTGTTCTTTTAACAGACAGTTTGTAGGAAACTCCTGATCGACGCAGTTTACCGACAATTTGTTAGTAAACTAGACAAGTATCAAAGCACCCCCAGAGAACCGCAAGAGAGGGAGAGGGGGGGGGGGGGGGAGCGTGCTTCGTCTACAGGCGTACAGGTCGTAGAAACGCCACTTAAGGAATGGGTCGTCGGAACGGGACTTGACGGAGATGACATGCCGGTGCAAAAGACGAAGATAACATTACTGTCTGATAACCTCAGAAGGAAAGGCTCGTTATGATGATTTTTTATTGATTCTTAAGAAAGAAGTAATAAAAAATTATCATAATTGTAATTGCTTCTTTTATGATAATTGCAATTTCCATTCCCCCCCCCCCACATTTTCGTTAGTCTTTCATTTACGTTTCCGGTTTTGGTTTGCAATTTTTGCTATCATAATTTAAATCAGATTACCTGCTCAACAAAAGTTGTTAGAAAGACATTATGTATCTATTTTAATTGTATTGATTGTGTTCTATGACAAGGACATATATTACAAAATATACAAGGGTGAAATGAATTCTTTCAAATCTCAAACTAAAAATATGTAAAAAAGGAAAGATAACAGCTCTTTAGAAAGTTAATAACTGTTAGAAATTAACAAAAAGGAATACTTCAAATTTTATCGCTTAAAAACATATTTCAAATGAAATTCGGATAATTTTTATTTATTACAATTAAGTCTTGATAGATCTTCGATGACCATATAGCATTTGATGCGCATTATAGATCTGATTTCAAAAGGAGGGTGATATCCGATTTTCTATGCTAGCCATGACGATGTTTCGGTTAAAAATGTTTGGTTACTTTTCGAGTAGCAAATATTTCGATGGACATTTTCTGACTTGTGTAAAAGTGCCCGCCATCCATTTCGACGGTTGAAAACAGGTTTTCGACGGGCAAATTTAGAGATTGCCCTTGCTCGCCTTTCGTAATTTCCCGAGTGTGCTAAGGCTCTTAAGCGGCTAGCACAGTGGGGAAAATTACGAGGGCGAGCATGGGAGTGCAACTTCTCGTTTGATGTCAAGGCGATGACGTGCCGGTGCAAAAGGGGGGGGGGATCAATATGACAACTCCAAAACGAAAGGCTCTCTATATTTACAGCGTCTTGGCAATTCTGTATTGCCTTTTTTCTTCTTTGCTTCTGTATTTTTGGGGGACTTTACTTTTCTTTTCCGGTTTTGGTTTGCAAATTTGCTATCACATTTTAAATAAGATTATCAGTTCAGTTAACAAAATATTTTAGAAAGATACTCTGTACTTGTTGCAAAAGTATTGTTTCTGTTCCATAGTATGAAGATATATGCCTATATCACTAAATTTGATAATGCATATTAGATTATAAAATCAGTATTTATCTTGGTTGAGAAAAAAAATGTTTATTTTACCTGTAATAACGTTAATTGTTGCGTACTTTTGTAATGAACATTACATCTAATTCACTTACGGCTTTGATAGTATTTTCTCCTATTTTATGTCTTAATAATATGTTTCATATTATGTAAAAAATTTTCTTTACGCAGTTACATGATTTTATTTTGGAAGAAACTGAATTTCATTTAGCATTTTTGATTTAATGTTTACTTTTGGAGTTTGAAAAAATATATAAAACTATTGTAATATATTTTGTGTAGTAATAAGTTTATGTTTGTTAGTTGAATAACCTATATCTTTCGTAGTTAGGATTGTTTTTTTATTTGTATTTAAAATTAATAACTTTTAAGAGTTTATACAGCTAGAACTTTTACTCACACGTCTCTCTTTTTGTTAACTCTTTCAGATATAAGAACTTAATAATAAAAATAATTACCTTGTTGAAGATAAATAAAAATATTATAATGGTATTGTTATATTCCAAAAATTCATTATTTTTACACTCAAAGCAACCTTTAACATAGCATTTAAAATTCAGGCAAAAACTTCTTTGTTATAATTTTAAGTGGTGGTACATATTTAGTACCCCAATGTTTTCCAGTTTTCTAATGCATAACATAAAATGTTTTTAATTGTATCAAATTAATCAACATTTCACCATTTAATATCAAAAACTTTTAGAAAGTAAATTTAACAGTTAGGATTTAAATAAAAAGCAGAAAACAGAACAATGAATTACAACACTAGATAACTTTAATTTTTTCAATTACATGTGATTTTTCAAATGTGTCAAAACATTATTCTCAATTTTTGTTGAGTAGTAAATATATAAAAAATTTTTTGTGCTGTATATAAAGGTACTTGACAAATTGAATAGATCCACTCATTACGTTTTGCATTTTTTATGTGTTGCAATTAGCATATTATCTTCTAATGGATTTAATTTTTTATTAAACTATATTTTCCTCTTTACGTTGTTTATATATTATTAACTAATACTTGTTTTATTTATTTTTAATTTTTGTACAAAGTTCGCGAAATGTTTTCTGCTTTAAAAGAGGTTTCGAGTGTGAAGATTTAAAAAATTCTGAATTAGAGAATTCTTCAGTAGTAAAAGAAAAATTAATAAAATATGAATATTTCAAAAGAAACCCTTTTTTTTATCTGATGATCTGTCATTAAATTACGTATGAAAAGAAAATCCTAGGACATAAAATATTCATTTTTGCGTGCTTTGACTCAATTTATCATTTTAGTCAAACCTGCTAATTTATCTGTAACTTCAGGGATTTTCTGGTCACAAAGATGTTCAAAAGAAATTAGATTAATTTTTGATTTGATGATTTTATGGAGTGATAGTTTTTTAAGACTATTATTCTTACATATGCCTTTTTACTAATGTTCATCAGTTTAAAAGAAAAGTACCACTTGGGGAAATTTCACAAAAGAGTATTTTATGTTCAATACCAGTTTTAATTTTTTGATTAAAAAAATTATGCTAAATTCGATTTTAAAACAGAATTTAAATATTGACTAAATAAGAGTTACTATGATTTCATTCAAGAAAAGGAAATAACTATGATTATCTTTCAAATTGATTTAAAAATGAAGTAGGAGAACTTTAATAGATCCTTGATTCCAGTTAGGCATGCTTTTTGTGCAGTCTTTATTGCGAAATCGAAAATCATAGTCTTTCTCATTTGAAAATAATACCTGCACTTTTAAATATTGGTTACAATTATAATTTTATGATTATAGTTTTTTCCAATACAAATTATTAACTATTTAAGTTTTTCTAGAAATTTTTTTTTGGATATGCTTTTCATTAAACAATGAAAATATTTAATTATGGCAGTGGTAAATAGGAATATTTTAATTTCTTTGAAAATGAATAAGAATTTTATGAACAAATAAATTCTGAAGATGATATAATAATGAGTATAGAAAGCATCATAGATGTATATTTAAAAAAATGTGATTTACTGAAGCCATTGATGAAATGTATTACTTTGGTGATTTATTTAACATTGAAAAAAATCATTAAATCTGTATGTAATCTATCTGAGCAGATGAAATAAATTGTTTTTCTTTCTTTTCAGATTTTCCTATTGTTGAAGACTGGTACATCTATCTATTCTATGCAGTTATGTTTCTGCTAAGATATCATGGACACTGCTGTATCATAGACACCATGTGACACTGGACTGATAGCAGAAGGCTGGATGATTAATCAGTATTATCATAACTCATCAGCTAATCAAAGATGGCCTCAGCCTTGAGAAAACTTTTTAAAGGTGCCGACCGTCACAGGTCTGGCGACAGAGCTGGTGGATGGAGACGTAAAAACAACAACAGTAACAAGAATGAATCACCAACTCATCACAACCATTCGGCAGCTATGCGGTTCTTCGGTCACTGTCCTAGTCCTAGAATGTCGAAACGAGATACAAACAAAATCAGCCCTGAAGATGGTGCCAATAACGCAAAATCGGCAACAAATGGTGCATGTGGTGGTGATGCATTTAATGCCAATGTTGCCGACAAAGTATCTTCCAATGGTAACATTGCTTCTCCAAACCGCAGTGTCCGTTTTAAGTCGTCCAAATCGAAATCTTCTCCAAAAAAGACTGCTCCAGAAGGTCCTTCTTCAAAGCACACCCAAACTGTAAGAACACGTCGCTTAATGAAGGAATACCAGGAAATCACCAAGATTTCCAGAAGTATGGAAAAGCCACCATTTGTTGTCGAGCTTGTAGATGACAACTTGTACGAATGGAACGTGAAATTGTACCAAATTGACCCTGAATCTGATTTTTACCACGATATGCAAGAAGCAGATATTGGACATGTCCTCCTCAACATGGTCTTCCCTGAGAATTTCCCTTTTTCCCCACCTTTTATGCGTGTCATTTCGCCACATGTTGAGAAAGGATTTGTGATGGAAGGAGGAGCTATCTGCATGGAACTCCTCACCCCAAGAGGCTGGGCGAGTGCTTACACCATAGAAGCAGTTGTCATGCAGTTTGCTGCCAGTCTTGTAAAAGGACAGGGCCGTATCGCTCGAAAATGCAAGAATGGGAAGGAGTTCAGCAAAAAATCTGCCGAGGCCTCATTTCGTAGTCTCGTCAAAACCCATGATAAATATGGATGGGTCACCCCACCTCTTGCTGATGGCTAATTATTGTCCATGTTGTGCAACTCACCAATAGGTAAGTGAAGATTAAGAACAACTTTTTAAATGTTAATTCTTTTTAATATATCAGCTTTTAATCATTAAAGCTATTCGAATCCATTAAGTCTTAATACAAGCAACATTTGTGAGTTATTTGTTGCTTATAACTCGTATTTTCTACCGCTAAAATGTATTTAGGAATTGAACAAGAGAGAGAGAGAGAGAGAGAGGTAGAGAGAAGTATTTACAAAAGTAAACCTCAAAATTGATAATTTTCTCATATAGTTTCAGAATTTATTTCGTTGGTAACTGATATCTGACAGGGATGAAGGATTGTTTGTCGAAGCTTTCTAATTTTGATTTCTTCCTCATTCATTAAAAAGTTGATATTTGATATCGTTTTGTCACTATTTACAGCAACTTTATTTTCTAATTAAATAAAGCAATAAATAGTAGGATTTTAATATTGAAATAAAAATCAAAAGTTCTCATATAAATGTGTTTTTAAGGAGACAGTGGGCATTGAAATAAGCAAAACTGGACGAAAACGGGCATCTTTATTTTTATCGTTTCATCACCAAAATATATTTGGTGAAATCAAAGCACCAAAATAAATTTCAACTAAAGCAGTGTTATAAAATGTATTGTTCAATAAAATAAATATTTGAAGGGCTAAGAGTGAAAAAAGTACATCTTTATAATTTTTTTTTCAAAATGATATTGTAAGATTTAAATATCTTTGAAATGCACCAGATATTTTAATTTTTGAAGAAATTAAATGAAACTGATAATAGAGATTCCGATCAAACATTAAAAGAAAATGGGATACGCATTTTATGTTTCGAGTTTTTTTTTTAGCTAGTTAAAAGTCAATTTTAGTAACATAAAACATAAAATTCCTATGAAAATACAGTAAATGTACAAAAAAAAATATTTAAAAAATTAGCATTTAATTGAAATTAAAAAATCCTATTTAGTTTTGTTCCAAGTAAATTTACATTAGGTAATAAGAAAAAATAATAGAAAAAATTCAAAATTAAAACGCCTGGAATATTTTGAAATTTTTATCTTTTAGGTTTTTTAAAAATAATATATTTCGTTTTAAAATGTTTTTTAAGAAATTTGACGTATTAATATTTTAATACAAATGCATAAGAACAAATGCATTTCATGACACTAATTGAATAATTCCCCAAAGTGTCTAATAGAGTCGACTGTCCCCTTAAAATGATCGATTATTCAAAGAAAAGCAAAATAATACGTTAAATTAAGTTAAATCATTGCTAAGAAATTAAGTCATTGTTAAACAATGAAAAATTTTAAAATCTTCAGTAGAACGGATGATTTTTTTGTGAGATTTAAATTTAAATCAAAGGTTTACTGAGCTCCATAAAGTACATTTTTATGATTAGTGAACTATTTCATGTAAACTCCATGTCAATATGGAAAAAAGGTTGCGTAAATGCAGCATTTGATACTTTATGTAAATAAAATAAATTTTAAATATTAGTCTTTATTTAGCATACATTAAACAATGTATTCTTAAGGAATAAGTATTTAGGTTATTTCATAATAATTCAAGTATTTTCAACAATAACGGCCCTTTATGAAAAATTCTGAAATTCCCACATATATTTTAAAAAATAGTTTAATATCGCGTACAATTAGAGTAGATCTTAATTAATGTTTATTCCAAAGGTAACATTGGAGTTTTTTGTAATTAATGATTTTTTTCTCAACCTGTTCTAAATCTTCAATAATTAATTATAGCTTGAATAATTTAAATACTAATTTCAACAAAATTACTTATTTATATTTGATTTTATATTACGACTATAGTATGCGCCAACATGTTAAAAATGGCGCCTATTGTTGAGGGTTTATCTCACGTTGTCCTGAATAATTCAGCTTAGATTTTCTTCTTTTACAATATTAAGTTAATGCGATATTAGTTAAGGATTTAATGAAGTAAGACAATAAATATGTTTCGAGTGTCTGGAAGCTATTTATGAATATCGGAAAATAATAATGAACTTTCAAAGTGAATAATAAAACAATTAATTTTCAAAGTAAATGTAAACCATAACGACTGAAGGGATCAAATCGAAACTAAGAGACTGACCTTGGCTATCTAGGATATTTTAGGGCGTCTAGTCACTTTACTAGTGCTTTTAATGATGGTATGACCCCACTTTTGACAAGATAGTATTCAAAAGAATTACGGTATGGAACTACTTTTACTCAACCAAAATAAGATAATCATACTTTAAGCAAACGAAGAAGATTTCCTTAAATTTACCTTTTTTGTGGTTTTCTTAACATTAATGATAGGAAATTTTTTTTTAAAAATCGAGTCACTTCAGTTTACATAACTGAAGCCCGGCACATTACTTTCCAAACCGGGATAAATAAAAATCCAAATTGTCCTGAGATTTCAATACGGCACTGTTCGGATGCAGATGATGATAGTAAAATTAGAACATTTGAAAAAAAAAAAAAAACGATGAAAGAAAAGCAGGGATTGTCTTTTCTGACGCATTATCTAGGAAATTTACATTTTTATTTTTTTATTTTTATTATAAATATTAAAGGAATATGATATAAATTTCCATTTTTTTTCCTTAATGCAGTTTATTAAAATTTTTATTAATTAGCAGTTCTTCCAATGACTGCAAATAAAGTAAGACAGAAATGAAAGCGTATTATTTCATCTTCAGTCGACAAAAATATTATTAATTTTTTGTTGGGACGTCACTTGAAAAAAATTGTTTAACAAAGTCGCTCAGAAAAATCTAAACTTTAAGATATTTACAGTGCTAAAAATAACCTTCAGGCAAAAAATAGTAAATATATCGATCTAATCGTTTGTTTATTTTTATTATTCCTTTTCTTTACATTGTTTTAAGCCTAAAAAATAGTCTTTACACAGATACACACACACACACACACACACACAAAAAAAACCACACACACACACACACTTTCCATCGAATAAAAAAAATATATATTTATCTTCTTAAGCAAAACAACCATAAAATGAAGCCCTTAGCTGACACACTAAACAATGCATTTTATTCCATCTAATAAAATATTTCTGTTTCTGAAAAGTAATTCGATAAAATACTTGCAACTGACTTTTGCCGTTTTTATTTCTTCTTAAAACGTTGAAATGACATTTTTATTCGCTGACAAGCTTTGCATGACATTTTCTTAAATACAATCCAATAAAGATATCATGAAATCGCTTAAGGGAATTTTCGAGCAGAAACAATCACGAAAATATAGCAGGAAGAAGAAGAAAAATTATTGATTATTCTGAGTGACAGGAATAAATGACCTTAAAAATAAATGGATGTTAAGATATTATACGTAAGAATAGGAAATTATATGGAAAAAAAGTAAAAGGATCCATTTTTGACGAAAAAAATAATCAGAATATTAATTATATGACTTTTTTACAATAAACTTTCGCTTTCATTTTTCCATCTTTGAAATTCTTCGGCAAAAACTTGTGCATACCATTAACACAAATGTTGAAAACTATGGATTACGACCCCATGTAGATAATTTAAGACTTCTCCTAACATAAACCTTTTGGATTTTTAAATATATTGAACTTTTCAATGAATCTAAACTATTATTTTATATTGCACACTAATTATTATACTAATTATTTTCTGATCCACTTTCTATTACTATCAATATGAGAAATGTCCAAGTTTATGAGATCATGCTGTCTGAAAACCTTGTTTTTAAGAATGCTTTTTCAATAAATTCAATTAAAGTGGCCACAATCAAATATATATTCATATCATACAACCTCAGGGGTGGAAAGGGATCTGTTGAACTAGGATTCTATTAATTTATCAGAAATTTCAATGTACCATTGTTTTCCTGTATGTCATGATTATAAAATTTGAATATTTGAAAGAAAAAATAAACACATTTAAAAAAAATGAGGATAATCCATTGTCTCATATTATCGAGATTATTTGCATTCCTAAAATTTAAAAAAATAATTAAATTTATGAAATGTAAAAAACACACTTCCTTCGATTGTAAATAAAATGATAAGAAGCTTCAAAAGGGACTAAAACTCTTACTTCTCTTATGTAATGTTTTACCAAGAAATTGTTTCATAAAGTAAAAAGAAAAAAAATTCAATGAATATTTAATATACAAATGGTCTTAAAAAACATATTGATCTTTTCTTATTGTGAATGTTTTTACATTACATAAAGCCTTTAAAAGCATTTTATACTTAAATTCGTTTAAGTAATTTAGCTATTAATTAATTTTTAATTTCATGTAGTCAAATTTAATCAAAGTAGTTGTAATAGATAATTATTAATTACTAATTCATTAAAAATTTGATTTTAAAACAAATTCTGTTAAATTCATTTCCCTATTTTCATACTTTTTCTTGTCTATTAAACATATGCAACTTGTGGCTGAACAAAACAAAAAATTATGAAAATGTAATGTTAAAATAAATACATGTATAGGGATTGTCGTATTTATCTGCGAGTACATTTTTATAGCTCACTTTTTAAATTAATTTTAATCATTAATTATCATTCATCCTTTAGTTATTATTAAATTTTAGGATCGCAAAAAATTCTACCTCATGGGCAAGATGCTTAAAACCTTATATTATTTTGGATTTTCAGCAGATCTTTCTTTTTATCATAAACCGAGTCTTATAAACGGATGCGTTTCTTACATCGAGCTACTGCTGCAAGAATTGAAATTGAGTTAAAACGCAGTACTTTCTGGAACGTTCTTTTTCCCTGCATGAATATAGTCTTAGTGTTTCTTCCTTGCATTTCCTCAGAAAATTGAAAGTTTCAGAAAGAAAACTGCGTTAAATTGTTAATGTATTTAACTTTTATCATCAGTCAGTGATTATATTTATACACTGAAAAATTTAGAGCTCCTGCATTTCCATAGTCTCCATCTCGGTCATGCTTAATATTTGACTTCATGACGTCTTATTCAGAAATTAAAAGAAATGCCCCACCTCCTTAAAAATGCACAAGGGATTCCAAAACTAATAGACATTTGTAACAAATATAAATCGCTCCAATTTTGTATCAAGTTTAATGAAAAACATTTTGTCAGGGTTTTGTTTTTTGAAAGCTTCGACACTAGTAGAAATTACGAAAAAAAAAAAAAAAAAAAAAAAAAAAAAAAGAACTGAAATAGAATAAATTGTGTAACCATTTTGATTCAATCTGCATCACAGTGTGGATAGAAGATTGTAAATAATAGTCGTTTCTTCTGACGTTTCTAATCTTGAATAGCTATGAATTCTTAGAAAAAGGTATATAGTATATTCATATATTTTAAAATGCTTCTGTATCTAATCAAAAGGTTATTATAAAAAAAGTGTTTTTATTATTATTTTATATATAGATATGCTTCATACATAACGATTAGCTGGAAAGATTCATGAATTTGCACGAAAACATTATTAAATGCAATCGAGAACTGATGCAATTTCCTTTTTTGTCTGTGTTCTATGTTTCCTTTCTTTTCCTTCAACAAGTTATGAAACTGGATTCTCGGAAAACATCAAAGCAGTTCGGTATTAGCAATTTGAAAACTTTTCCGGACGTGAGTAAAATAATTTACTTCCGTCCCCTTCTCTTTTTAAAGATAAAAATAAGGAGTTCGTAAACTTTCAGTTTCCTTCTTTTCTTGACGCATTGAGTAGGATAGATGAACTAATAAAATGATAAAGGTCGACGATAAAGAGAGGGGGAAAACATTTTGTCCGAAATACCACCTAAAAATAAGACTTACAAAGAAACACGTAGAGAAAACAGAATAAAAGAAAGAAAGAAAAGAATGGTAGTAGAAGTGTGTAACAATATTATCACATTCGTTTGGGTAGCTTTTTCACTTTCCAGTAGATTGCCTCCATCTGTATATTTCGAGCTCCACTGGAGCTCATTGTATCACACGTGTAAGACAGAGCAGAAGGGGTCGAAAGAAAAAAGGTTGTGAAAGAAGACATATATATATTCTATTTTCTCCTTTTATAGAGAATCCATCATTTCTTGACAGAATTCTTTCCCAATATAATTTTAAAAGACGAGGAGAGCTATTTATTCCTCTTTCAAAGAAAAATGTTTTGAAAAAATTTCAGCTCTGACACTGAACCGGTAGTAATAGTCCTTTTCATTGAAAACGCCTTACAGGGGAAGTTATACGAATTCTCTTGTGATTTTATATGTACAAGGATCCATTTATTAGCGTTGCTAATGAATCTTCAGAGGATATGGAGGATAGTTTCATAAAATCTTCAAATTTGGTGTAAAGACCATATACCGAATTTCATTTATCTAGCTCAATGTATTTCCGAGTGTCTTGTTCATAGCCAGACATAATTTTAAAAACGAATTTTTCGGATTCAAGGAAGTTTGAAATGAGAAGATTTGTTGAAATCTCAGTTCGAATTTTTTGTTCGATTCTACTACTTTCTTTTTGTATAATTTGCATACGTGAAAGTAAAAAGATGAATGAAAGTATAATTTTAAGAAACACGACTTCTGAATAATATCTTATAATTTTTACTTCCACATACTTTTTTAAATGTGTAGTTCTATCTTGATGATGATGATGTCATTTCCGCCTTTCCACGGAAAAAGGGGTGCAGTATCTTCTGAGGGTAAAGACCCCTGAACACCCTAGGGCAGAAGTCTGACTTCTAGACCAAATGAAGATGACACTCCCACTCTGGCTTGCACAACCCCGTTTTACTGGGGGCTCTTTCACACACACCTCACAGATAGAACAGCCATGCCCGAGCTAGGGACGCCCATTCCACGAGGAAGACGCGCTACCCCTAGGCCAGGAGGCCGGCATATTTATATCTTCATTGCTCTAATGAAATTACGAGGTTTCATTCTGTCAACTTAATTTCTTCCTTATTGTAACTTGCATTCTAAAGAATTTAAAATCCAAAGTTTTATTAAGGCCGTTTTGGTCTTTAAATTTTATCCTAAATTATTAATATTGTTACACGTTTCTGAAAAACTTCGCTACAAAAATCAGAGTAACCATTTTAAGGTAGCTTTTGCTATCACGGTTTTACTGGGAAACATTTAAATCCAGTGATTCGTTTTGATATAATATATACAACTGCTCTAACTTTAAATGTTCAGCTAGGAAAATGTCTAATTCACAAATTAATTGTAAATTTGTAAATGTTCATATAAGAGCTTCATCTGACGTTATCTTTTTTTTTTCTCTGATTAAAAAAAAACCTGTTGCAACATTTCACGTAAGAAATTTTTGGCTACAGCACAGAATGTTTTATGCATTTTAAATGTAAATACGTAGCTAATATAATGTAAATTAATTTGATTTTTTTCAAAAACATGTACTTAAAACACTGAATGTCTTAGGCTGTTTTTTTTTTTTTTTAAAGACTTGTTCTAAACTCGGTAATTATTTTGACAAAAGAAAATCTCGAAAACAGAGTTTTAACGAAGGTATTAATCTCTCTCTCTCCTACGGAACATGAAGGTGAAAATTATAAAGACTTCTCATTTTTTTAAATCTTTGTTGATGATATTTATGTTTTAATAAAAGATTCTTCACTTTATTAGAAATGGAAGTGAAAGTCGTCGGAAAAGATGACAGTTTCTGAGATAACTTTTAAAGAATAGCATAAGAAACAACTTAATCCGAGAGCTTTTTAGTGATAAGACACGTAATTAACTTTATCACTGACCACGATCGTCGCTTTGTGTTTCATGTTGGCTACTTGCCGACAGTAAAAACAGCAATAAATGAATTCTTTGCCAAGAAAAATTATCCAAGAACTGTGGCTGAGATAACTGCATGTGTTGGTGATAATTTCATTTTTTACAGGTAATGCGAAAATTTTAAACACAGAATACGGACAGATATTTGATCCAACCACTTACTATTTTATGAAAGATGTGTATTAATGATTTACTTTAATTAAATGATAAACTTTTTTCCTTACAGGTGGTGCAGATACCATGCCAACAATTTTTTTTTTAATTCTTTGCACACATTTTAATATTTCTTTATCTCACCAAGCTATTAATCTTTTTTCTCCCCTTGCATAGCTAACCTGTGGGATTTCTTAATCAGCTTTCAGGTTGCTTTACCCCGTTCCTTTTGTATCACCGTATGTGTGATGATTAGATTGATTGGTATTGAGTGATGCGAGGATGTTTCACTTGGGAGCTGGAAAAAGAGAACAAATATGTTTTTCCGATGACCCGAAAAGGATAGAGAACATGATTTCAATTAAACTCTCCTCTTAATAGATGGGATTTTGTGAATTAACCGGTCGCAGTGTTTGTAGGTATTAACCTATAGAACTTAGCGGCGCATATGATAATTTGTAGTTCTCTGCTTTTTAGTTTTTATTAAAGTTAAAAATCTTAAAGAAGTGTTGTCTTATCTTTATCTTTGGTAATTGAAACAAACTGACTTATTATAAAGAACACCCTTATTTTCCCATGGACCACGTAAATTATAAAACTGTAGAATAGTTTCAAATTAGGTTTATACTTTTAACCGTATCACAACTAGTCCATGCAACTTTAAGCCAATTAGATAATATGCAGATTTTCTATTTATTGATTGTTTTTAAAATCTTCATTATACATATTGCTGAATTTTAGACCGAATATTATTAATTTTATCTACAAATGAAGTATATGATTTTTTTTTCCACATGCAGGGAAAATATTATGATTCAACAGTCTAATATTAGTTTATATCCAATTTTCTTCTAATAAAAATGGGTAGTTTAGCAAAAATTTAAAAGATTTCTTTTATGGCTTGGAGTAATGAATACTATTTATCTATATTACGTCTGACTTAATGGACACCTGATGCTAGATCGGATGTAATATATGCATTCACCAGATCCAGAATATTAATTATGATAAAAATTATATTATTTATCCTGAAAAATGATATTAAACGTTATTTTCTTGTTAGGTTATTCTCGGGGAAATACATTTTTGAAGTACAGTGAAATTTCCTCGAAAAATCTTGGAATCTATAATTTTGGCCATCGTGGTTATACACCATATGAAAGGGAGCATCATGTAGTCTCTTAAGAACATTCTATGTATATTTCAGCATGAGCTGAAATGAAGTTTCTTGCAAACGAAATGGAAAGTGATTCTAAATCTGTTTGAAACATGAGTCGCATTTTTCTTGTTCAATTCTCCACTGTCTAGTTCTTTGTTCTAAAGTTTTCGTAAGAAATAATCTTCTTGTCAGCAGAAAAACGATTTCTGCCATTCTTTTGAAAAAAAATCTTTCCAATATACTCTAATCCAAAATATAATAATGACGAATATATTGGCAGGGATGTCTATTCACGACAAGCGTGACTGCTCTTTTCCCATTTCCGCTTAAAATAAAATCAAGAGAATAAAGAAGTTCCAAAAGAAATCTCGAAATATGCGAAAAATTCCCTTTTTATCCAATAACGGCTTTTATCGATTTTTTTTCACCGAACAAAAGATGAAGTCGCTCTATTAAACTGAAGAATCCTCCTTTATTCCAACATTTTTGCAATTTTTATCCTATACTTAGAGTCCTGCAAGGTTGCCCTGGGCATATTTTATGCAAGTACGTCGACGTGCTTTGTCCTATGGTGTCAAACAGGAAAAGGTCACGAATAAAATTCAAGAATTCAATAAATATGGAGATATGATGATGATTCCTAAAATGTTATGAATCAACGATCCTCCATCATCAATTTGCATTAACAATCAAAATTTCAAAGTCTTGATGATTTATGGATAATTTTAAGTGATTCTCTATCTGACCCGAATGTATAAAGCTAAACTGTTTAGCTTTTTTTAGTTATATTTGTGAAAGTACACAAAGATTTTTCATTTCACTTATGAAAAAATGTATTCCCTGAAACTTCTTAAACAACGGATCGTATCGAACAATATTCAAGGGATGCGAACATTTTCCTGTTGTCTTCCTTTAGATAATTCAAATTTTTTATGCAAAGTATATGAAAAAATAATTTTGATTTGAATAATTTATTTCAAAAAGATCGAATAACTTTTATAAAAGTAATTTTTTGAAATGTTTAATCAATTAAGGCTTTATTTCCCTGAAGGAATAGTGAACTTGATGGAAGAGGCAATAAATAAAAGCAATCCTGAATTGATAAAAACTATTGCTTGAATATAAATTTAAGAAAAAACTAACAAGTTTCTGCCTTAACATAAGCAGCTAGTTTATCAATAAAAAAATAATAAACTCTTCCTAGCAGATGTTGTATTTCCTGTAAAGATTTCCACAGTTTTATATGATCGTAGTTGAACGAAAGGTTACCCACATCAACAGAAAAATTCTCTCCTATCCTTTTCTTTTATACACATGGAAGAGTGATATTTTATTGATTCAGGAACGCGAAAGCTTAAGATTTTCATTAACTTGAGGGCATTCTTTTTCATTTATCAGAACCTTCTTCCGCCAGAAATTGCTTAAGCGTAGGTGGTTCTATTAGAAATTATTGATCCATTTGAAGGTTTTACTTGCTTTTTGAGAAGAAAGCTGGGATCAGTGGACAGGAATGATGTCAATGCTTAATACTTGTTTGTTTTTTTACAAAATAGTCTCTTATTTTATAAATATAAGAACTTGGAGTCTTAAATGATGTTAATATTGAAATTTTTGAACAATTCTTTTTCGTTCTCAGATATCTAGAAACAGAGATGATTTTATGGATTACCAGCCGTTAAATTTGACAATTGCTATTGTTATTTTCAAAATGACCAGTAATTTATGAAATGAACTAATACATAATTAGCAATAATAAAATAATTTTAGCCTTGTAGCTTCAATGAATTTAGAAATGAGTTTGCAAAAATGGAAAAAAAAAAAAAGTAACATTTTGCTTACTGTCCTGCTCTCAAATGTGATTTTTAAAATACAGGAATACCTTTACAAAATTGAAAGATAACATTTGAAATAAGTTAATAAAAATGAGGGATTTGCATGTATATGAATTGTATTTTCATGAATATTTTTATAAAGCAAATGTTGATGAGCTTTTAAATATGTTAAACTAGGAGAACATTAATTTGTTTATTTATTTAATTAACTGAATCATAGCGGGGTTTTTATATTCTTTTCATTTATTCTTAAGTTTTCTGCTTGCCATTAGTTATACAAAATCTTCTGTCTCTAAAAAAATGCTGATAATGAGATTAATTTTGTTAAAAAAATACGAAAAATGATATTAAATTAAGATAAAGAACAGCTGAGCTGACAGCATGTAAAAAAAGTTTTTTCTTTTCTTTGCTAAATATCATGTTACCTTTTATTTTTAAAAAAATGAGCTTCAAAACGCATTAATGTGTGCCAAAAATATGCACGTTTAAAAAGTTGCGGTTTGTATTTGTTTAAGAAATAGATAGTATGAAAGAATTAAAGTATGTTCTCACGAAGTAAATCAAGTCACCTTTTTATGGCTTTTTTTAATCGTTAATAACCGTTTTTATATGGATACATAGTTTTAATAAAAAATGTCTAACCTTTCATGCTAAATTAAATTAATTAATAGCTTAAATAGATTATAATGTAAGCCTTATATAAGTTTAAAAAAATAAAATTGTGGCTTTGCTTTACTATAGGAAATCTTAAAAATGCTTGGTTATAAAAGGCGAAATTACGTTTTTGATTCCACTAAATATATATTTTTTAAATTACTTGATGGGAATGCGAAAATGAACTTCTGAGTAAAGCATATAAATATTTTGAAGGAAATATCATGTAGTTCTTTCAACATATTAGTGTCAAAAATTAATCAAACCACAAATCCTTTTTGATATAAATTTTCATTGTCTTGAAAGAACTATTTGTAAATTAAAAAAAAAAATTCCAATCTTTTTTTTTCTTTTTTTTTTGCCTCTTACACAGCTGTAAAGATACGTGTAGATGATTATTCATTCCTTAAAATGAATCTATTTCGATAAAAGTAAAAATGCTTGATATTCTTAGCTTAGGTACTTTTTTTTTAATACTAGCCTCTTGCATTCATTCTTTAGAGTCGGATATGGCATATGCGCATTTTTTTCTGTATTTTTTTTTTGTATCTACAACAATATTTTACTTGTGTGTTACACCTAATCACTTCATAGGTTTTCTGTTATTGATTGTTATCTAATATAATAATTTCCGCTCACGCCATTGGTTCAAAATGAATACCGAATCATTCCATTACCACTTTGTTAGTACCCCACCATTGATCCATCAGAAAAAGATTTATGTTGATCTAGACTCTAGGGTAAAGATACCGGCAAACGATAAATAAATCATGTTACAAAGCGAAGCGGGAAAAGAATCTGTATAAGTGTATTACACCTAGCTTGGAATTTGATGATCGTCTACCCAGACATAGTGCTGTGGTGCGTATATACTTCATTCGCGTTTTGTCTTGTGAGTCAAAACTGTCTTTCCTTAAAAAAAAAAAAAAAAAAAAAAGTTCTTACTTAGAAATAAGCCTAATTTAAATGGCGCATTTCTTATTATTAACTTAACAAAATCATATTATTTTAATACATATATTTTAGCTGCTTGGGAGAATCACATATTATTTCTAAGCGTTTTTTTAAAAAATAATTTATAAATAAAAAATATAAGAAACTAATATTTTTGATATATATATCTAATTATTAAAAATATCAAAAATACTTCTATAGTTTATATTATCAATTCATGGGTTATTGTTGTTTTTTAAAATTAAATTATTTTATTTTTCTATATTTCTTATACTTATTCATAAAGTTCCATGGATAATAATGAGAAACTAAAAAGCCTGCTGTTCAATGTTATAGAAATATTTTTAGGAAACGAATAAGTTGGATTTAGATTTTATTTTCTAAACAGCTTTTAAACAATATTTAGAAACAATATTTTTAAATGGAGCAGTTTATTAAAAACTTTTACAATTTTGGATATTTATTTTTACTTTATATCATAAGAAAATGCATCTTCAGTTTTTATTTCACGGATGCAATATTTTAACGATAAATAACTTTATTATTTTTATTTTATAATCAAAATAATTTCTTTATATAATAAATCTGTTCGGTAAAACTCATTGAGAAGTTAACCAACAACATTTTAATACCAGCAGTTTATTATAAAATTCTGTAATTTTTTATATTTATTTTTTGTATCACTATGTGAAAACTAAATTTTTAGTTTTTAACTTACATATATAATATCAAAAAGATAAATAGTCTTTTTATAATTTAGAATATTTTTTCATAAATGATTTCGTGATATAATAAAACTTTTTAATAAAGCCAAATAATCTCTGTAAACGTTTCGATAAAAACCAGGTTTGTTAGTGTCTGTTTGAAATCGCCTCTTTTGTGGTATTTGTATAATGTTCCCTCCAACTTGCCAGTACACATTCCTCCCTCAGCGTTTTATTTATATTTTATTTTGGGAGGGGTTGTTTTTCGACCTGCCCTGTTGTGTAGCTGCATGCTTTGGGCCAGAGGAAATTTTTACTTACATTTTTCTTAAAACAGGATTTCTTTTAGTCAACACCTCGTGCTTTATTTTTAGAATTTACTGAATTTTTAGAATTTTGGTATTATTTCGATCAATTTCTAGAATCATTTTTAAATTAATATAATCGTTTTTTACTACCCCATGTATGAAATATTTATATGAAAATTATTGTAAACATCAAAACATTTGATCTCGGATTTTAATGAATTTTGATCTTTTAGATCATTATAAGAAGAAATAATTAAAAAAATTACTTCAGTCAGTCTGCTTGTACTTTAAGACGATAGCATGCATATATTATGAGCAAGATGATTGAAATTAGACACGTGGCTTTTAAGCTAAAATAGTACATCTGTAATTAAATGTTCGCACAATTCATCAGCCTGTGATGATATCTCATCCAGTGAGAAAATAATAATAATTAAAAAAAAAGCATTCATTTGTGTGCAAACTATTGACGCTAGAGTCGCAAATCAGTTTTCGGAAATTGTGGAAATCCAAATAAATAAATAATAAAAAATAAACAAATAAAATTAAATAAAAAATAAAAAAATAAATTTAAAAAAATCATAATAATAAAAATTATATTAAAAAGATAATTTTTTTCGAAAATTAAGTTGCTCTTAAATTTTTTTTTCTCCATTCATTTCAATCAAATGACATGTCAGGAAAACAATTAAGTTGCGCATATTGAATATAATGATAATAAAAAAAGGATAAAGCGTCAATAGAAAAAAAATTTTGAATACTGTTTGGAAGATTTTAATGGATGCCATTTGGCTGAAATTACACATGGATTTTTTTTTTTTTTTTTGCCTTATATTATAAGCAACATTCTTTTGTAAAAATATTCTTATCCTCATACTTATATAAAAATTTCAAGAGCGGAACACTCTATTTTTACTTTATTATACTGTCCATAATTATTTTTTTACTGTTTTCAATACCCAGTGGTCGTTTCAAACAAAAATTGTATAGATTAATTGTAATAGTAATTATAGAGCAATAGTAAAAATTCAGTAACATTGTGATGGCTGAAGTAATCCTAGGGTGCGATTTCTTTATGTTTATTTGAATATGATAAACAAATGCCAATTGCTATGCTGAGAATTGATAACATTTGCTTATCTCCGAGTAAAATAGTTAACAATCTTGTATTAAATTTAGATTTATTTATCAGTTTTATTGATTTATAAATTACACACAAGGCTTTGATTCCTATTAAGTTTGGCAAAAATTACACTATTTATAGCAAATACTTTCCAAAAATTTAGTACTTTCATTAACCACTTCACAAGTGCACGTGCCAAAACAACTCACACAAAATATTCGATACATATAGAAATCGGAAAAAGATATT
>JAPMOR010091240.1:106189-138464 GCA_026543865.1 Argiope aurantia | reverse complement strand
CTGCATTTAAAAAGAATTTAAAATTAAAATTTATCTTGTCTTATTGCTCACCAGCAATGGCCTCTGAAAGACAAATTTGAGTTCTCGAAAGTTTTAAAGGATCCTTCTTCTATCTGAAATATTAATATTTATAATACAATAAAATCCGGATGTAAAATATTTTTAAAAAAATTTACTGAATCAATGCATTTATTTAAACATGCTTCATTTGTTCATACTTCATTTGTTAATTTTTATTCTTTATGCCTGTATACACTTATGTATTTTTTTAAATTCAAATTTAATGCTTCATTGTTTTCTTTTTTACATGATTCTGACATAAATCGCTTTTACTCAAATTTCACTAATGGCGAATAATTATAACATGCTCATATTACATTTAAACTACTAGATTTTTAAATTTTCTGTACATTCTAAGCTATTGAAGGTAAGGGGATTTTTTTTTCACATCCAGAAGAAGTTTTTTAAAAACATTTCAACAAGCTCATTATTTGTTCAACGATATTGGAGTGTCAGGAAGTAATCGTTATTTCATTTGTAAATGGTCCGAAATTTACGCCATGATTGTATAACAGATTTAAATTCAATAATGTGGTGATCCCACACTGATATCAGAATGCTAATTTCAATGATTTTATGTCATGCAATGAAAAAAAATTATCAAAATTATTTATAAAAAAACTTTTATTCCTTATTTTTTGATTTAAAAAACGTAAGCATATGTAAATATTTCAAGCACCTACACATTATTTATTACAATTTGATGCAGATATTTTGAAGAGTTTTCTTTTGTCGAAAATTCATTCCCAAAATTCTGCCAGTTCTTGAACAAGTCTTGGTCGAGGCTCTGCTTTCTTTCATTCCAGAACAATTGTCGATCGATTGGTACGTCACGTTTTGAAGGGTCGATAGATTTATGGACCAATTTCTATGGCTTCATTCCTGATTGGAGTGTTCCGCAAATAGCGACTAGAGATGATTTTGCATCCGGTATTAGATTGGATTCCTCACACAGGTGGAATTGCATATTTCGGTTTTGCGAAAGAGCTTTTTCATATTTCTACGAAATATTTACTGCTGTTGTTGAAGTTTGTTTACTTTCTGTCGAGCTAGAATAGAGTGAATAAGATTCGGAAAGAAAAGAATGTTTTGTAGGGGATATATCGAAGGAAATAATGTCGATTTTCAAACTTTTTTTCTTTTGCACTTATAAAATCAATATGTAGGGGCGTTTCAGTTTATTTGGTTTTAAAATTCAGTTTATGGATTTAATGCCATTAGGAATGAAATGTTTTTACTAACTATACAATTGGGTTAAAAACTCTTTATTATTAAAATAATTGTTTGAAATAATGTTGCCTACATAATGTTTTACAGCATGTCCTACATAATTGTTTTAAAACTGTTTATTAATTTTAGTAAAAATATTAACATTTTTTAATCAATTGCAGATTAAAGTTGTGTGTTATCTAGGAGGTCGTACTCAAAATTAGGATGATAGTCTAAAGTTTTGATTTACGAAGTAAATTTTACAAAATAAGACTGTTATTATACTGTAAGAATTAGTTAAACACACTATTAAAAAGCTTTTCTAAACTGAACCCTTTCTAAAAAATATTTAAGACATTTTTTTTTCGAATTTTATGATTAAAACTTTTAAAAAATGATAAGAATTTGATTCTAAAATTTTTCATCATTTCCAGCTTTTCAAACTAATTTAAAAATGCAGTAATTTAATAATGTAAACATTTTTCTTCTGATACTAAGTATGATTTTGTTAACATTCTAATTCAATACGCAAACAAAATTAAAAACGTATGATATTTTTGTCGAATTTATATTGAAATTTCGTGGTACCGTAGCATGCAGGAAAATGAGGAAAAATTAAGTTTGTTATATTTTATTTATCATTTGTTCAGTTATAAACAATTACTGATTTATTTATTTATGCATAATATGCAAATTTTAAATGTATGTTAGTAATGAATTGCAAAGGATATATATGCACGATGGTATTCTTTACGTTAAATATGTTACTGCAAACGATTTTTTTTATATATTTTTTATTTTAATATTCATTATTGTGAATTATTATAATTGTTGAGGACGATTCGTGAGCTTTTTTGAACATGAAAAATGCGAGCCAGCAAATCATAAATTTCTTTAAAGGATTCATAAAAATTTTCTTCATAGGGTTCATAGCATATGCAATTAAAAATAATTTAAACTTCCAAAATCACATCACACGTTCCGCGTATCACTCCGGTTACAAAGCTTTTAATTAAAATTGCATTTAATTTATTTTTGTGTATGTGACCAGCATCAAAATGTTAACGAATTCCAGATAACTAAACTTCTTAGTTAATTTAGTAAGTATAGAAAATCAGTATGACAGGAAGAAAGGAAATTTTGTAATAAATATGCATTACTAAAATTGATTAAGAAGGCATTATAAATTAAATTAAATTAGTAGGGATATAACTTAATAACTTTTGCATCATAAAGTTGAATAACGTTACTACGAGTGAACTCAAGATAATTTATTACTAAACAAAACGAATTTTATATCGACTGAACAAAATCTGGTATTAATCAAAGCGAACAGAAATTCAATATGCAGCTGCTACTTATGCTATGCACTATTCTTTCGTATTTAATTACAATAGTTTATTTATTATAACATTATTTATTATAACCTCAGTCTCAACTGTGTAGATTTATCAATGTCTAGATTACAAGCGTATTTTTTTTTTTTTTTTGTTTATCAATTCATTTGTCAGTAAAAGATTGAATTCTTTCGTAAGAAACGGCAGACAGATATCTTTATCGAAAATGCTTTTAGCGAAATGAATTGAATGGAATCAAACTAATTCATTAAATTTGATCCGAGAAATTTGATACTGAAGAATAAATTTCGAATTTGATCATACAGCTCGATTGACACTGGTACCTACGATCTTATTTTCTTTTCCTGAAGCAATTGTAGTAAAATTTGAATTCCTTTAGGAAAAATGGAGTCATATATCTTCAGCAAAAATGCTTTAAATGGGAATAAAATGAATTAAATCAAATTATTTCAATGAAATTTAATCTATAACACTTGCTACTCATGATGAAAGAACTCAGAAAGTTGAACAATGTGTTGAACTTAATAAAAAGAAAAATCAATGTAAGAAAGCAAAATAAAATAGTGAAATATCTAAGAAGAAATTTAAGAGATAAAAAAAAAGATTTATACCATTTATTTGAACTTTTTTTTTTTGCTTCTGAAACAGCAAAAAGTATCAATATGAAAAATCTTTATTTTTTTTTTTAATATTAGCGAAATTAAAGATTCTAATTGCATCCTTTCGATTGATACTGATTTAGCAAGTCACACAATAGTTAGCATCACGATATCCTACGTTGCTCTTTCCTCCTACAGAGTGCATAATAAGAATGGCGGGGTACAATTGACATGTTTTATAGAGACAGTTTGATTCCATTTTACTTTGAATATAAAACATGAAAACTATTCATGATAATTTCATTCCATCACTAGTAATTTCAATACAAAAATTTTACCTAGGAAGTAATTTCAAATCTCATTTTATTTTGCATAGTAAAATTTTTCTTAAAATTATTTATATAACTATAATAACAGGTCGTTCTTTCATTAATTTATGCCAACATGAATAGAAATTTACTAAGAAATTTATTCAGGAAATGTAATTAATTTAATTTAATTACTAAGAAAATTATTAAAATCAATTCTCGATGTTATGTTCACAGTAACTGTAAAGGAAAGAGATAAAATCTTGAAAGTGAGAAAATTATTTTTTAAAGCAACAAATAACGCTTTGGATTAAATAAATTCTAAATTATTCTGCAATAAAAGGAGACTGAAAATATTTAAAGATTTCAAATCTAGAGAGCAAATTTTGTTTAATCAAATAAATATCTAAATATCTATATAAGTTAAAAATAAGTGCTGTTTATTCTGAAAAAGTAAAAATAATCTGAATAGTTTGTCGAATAATTCCTTGTACCTGTAAATAACTTTTTTCCAAAATAAATTAAAACCTAATTTTTATAAAGAAATAAATTCCTTAAATTATCAATGAGAAACATTAATTTTTTTTTCTCCCCTTCAATACCTCATGAAGTATTTATAATCTTTTCATAGCATACAAATTCTGTATATGTTTTTCAAGAAAGACAGAGCAAATATTTGCTGCTTTGAACTCTTTTCGGTATGTTGTATTTTGATAAGTAAATATTTGAAATTGCCGTGTTTTTTCTTTTTCTTTCTTTAATGACTCGTGGCAACTAAGTAAAGATAGATGAAAGCAAATTATAACTTCGTGACATCGAAGTGTTTTCTAACACATTTCCATAAATTCGAAAGTTCAAAGAAAGTCTTTCTCTTCATTTGTAGACATTATTTATTTAAATGGAAGCAAATACAATCCGGCTTTGGCTGTGTAATTTTCGGTATTATGCATTTCGCTGATAGTTGAAAACTACAGATTATTGCAAATAGTGTCTGTCTAACAGAAAGATTATAAAGTATTTTCAGATCAACTTGATATTTTAAACTTAAACCTTCATTTCTAGCTATAAGTTGTAACCCATGCTGTTCTTATTATCAACAAATGTTCTCTGTAAGCTTTGAATTAGACGTCAGCTAAGAAATAGATGATTTTATAAAATGCACTCCAGACCGTCTGCATAATTTTAAAAATATTTTTTAAGTTGTTCAATATTGATGATGGCAATGATGAAATAAAATCTCATAAAAACACTAAGCGCAACGGAATAGCGTATAAAATCAAGGGAACTTCACTACTTTTATTCCTAAATAAGCTACGTGATAAAAAATATCCGCACACTTTCAGATTTACATATATTTTCGAATTTCTCCAGAAATGCTAGACGAAATATCCTTTCAATTCCAAAATGTAAAGAACTCTCAAGAGAGGAAAGGAAAGCCAAAAGGCTTGTCACCACTGAATGATTAATCAGTTTTTCCTTCATCTCCAGTTTATCTTCACACATCTTCATATAAATGCCTTTAAGAGCTTAGCTTTAATGATATTTATATAAAGCTCCTTTGTCTCTGTCTAACAATTCAATTAACTAATTTGAGAAGTTCTAGGCGTCACGCCTTCCGGCTACATCAATCAGATTTTCTCTCCCAATTTTCGTAATATTAAATTAAAGCTCTTAAATTTACTAATGCTCTTTATTCTGGACGATTCTTCTTCCGTCAAAGGAGGCGAGTGCCTGAAGAAATCGTTTTCCCGTTAATTTTCTAAATTTTGAGTTAGCGTCGGAGCAATCTGTCTTGCATAGATTGTTATTGAATCGTGTTTGCAGTAGGGAATAACATCTCATCTCTTGTGTACTATAAAAGACGGCAGGCATAAAGTCAATTTTGAACTCTTCGTTTGTTTGTAGATTTAGTGCATCTTTAATTTGCTCTGAAATAACTTGTTTCTCCACAACCTTAAGGTTTATACAAATATCATTAGGAGAAAAGTTTGTGAAATCACAACCCTTTATCTTTTCTTCCAAAGCAGCATGTTATCTTTCTTGACATTATTTGAAAAATGCATGTATCTATTTATTCTGTAGTCAGTTGTGAAAAGTTCTATTTGGTCTAGTAATAATTTACCAGGTCTATAAGTCGAAAACTCGTGATAAAGGAAACATGTGACAACTTCTTTTGGTCGAAAAGACCCTGAAGCAATTAGTATAATTTGATATTTAGCTGACTTTATCTCGAGTATAAGGGAGTAAATTGCCTCTCAGGGGCAACTGGCTTAAATTTAGTGTTTCGTTTGGAGGAAGTTCAGGGAAATTCTCAACAGCCAACCTATCCACAAAGATCAAGCGCACAATGATCCACCAGTTTTTGAATAATGCTGGTTAAAAGAATTTACTAAAGAATTTACAACATCTCCATTTTAATTCCTCAACCATGCTATATCTTAACCCATTAAGTAACAAGTATGAGCAGGACATTTTCCAGTTTTCAAATCATACATGAATAATAGGACTGCTGTCTACTTCTTTTTTTTTATTTCTGGATAAAAATAGGAATACTTATCTCTTCATTGTTTATATCTATTTTTCCCCAATGTGAAAGTTTTCACGACTGTAGTATTGTTTTTACGAGGTCTCTTTCTTAGTTGTGACTCGTCAAAAAAATTAATGCAATATAAGTGGTTTAATTCAAATGCAGAAAGTTATGTTATGAAATAAGAAAAAACATAGACGAATATTGAAATTTTTTAACTTAAAGCCAAATCTTTTCCAGTTAATTCAAAATTATTTAAACTGAAGTTTCAGTTGCTATAAATGTAATTAAGTTACTTCATATTGAAGTAAATTTGAACTAAACAGGGTGTATGCAAATTAAAGTTGACCTATTTAAATTCGCTGAATGAATTCTAAAATTTGAATATATACTACAGTTTATTACAAAATTCCGTCTTGTGACAATTTTTGTAAATATTTTTTTAGCTACTTGACTTTCACATCCCTTGGTTAATTTACTAACTTTCTTTAATTAATAATTACTATTTAAAATATAGTTTAAATTTACACCATAAATAAACTAATAAAATCACTTTTGACGAAAGAACAATATATTACATGAAATGAAATTTCCAGAATAACAGAGTTTCACCATGTTCTGCAATTAAGAAAATTACCTTAATTAATTCTCAGATGCTTACATTCCACTGAAAAATAATAATTTTATCAAAATTAAAGTTATTTCGCAGAAATAGCAAAATTTCTAACTTCTACAAAATAAAATGTTGAAATCTCAATTTAATCCTCGCTATTCGAGCAGAAAAATTCAATCCTTAAATGGAAAAGGATTTGAAAGCAATCCCACTTTTATATACTACAATTGAACCTTCGCAATAAAGAAACAAATGCTTTCAAGAGATCTTTCCTGGTAAATGGGGGAAACAGTTCACAGAAACACTATATTTGTTTAATATTGCTTTAACAAAGGTGGGTGTGTTTCTATAGCCGGATAGCAGTAAATCCTAACAGTGTGTTAGGATTCTCTGTAACTGAGAAAAAGTCCTCAAATCCCATTCCGGGAAAAGAAAAAGAAAGAAAACGCTTCATAATCACTCCCCAGAGACTAAGCCCTTCGGAATGCTGTTTCTTGGTACTTCTATTTGTTCAAAAACTCCTGATGTGATATCCTAAAAGTAGAAGTGGATCATAGGCTAGTCGCTACTAATAGATAAACAATAAATCCGTTTCTTTGAAAAATATGAATAAACTTTATTAAAAATAGATGTTTTCTATTTCAGAGAAAAAAATTAAGTTTTTAAAGAAGTTCTAATGCCATTTTATTTTCCACGAATTATATTTCGTTTATTACTTATTTCGGTTGGAAGAATAAAAATCAAAGTAGGACATAAGACACAACCTGATTTTTTTCCCCAGCTAATCTACAACAGTTTCCCTAAAAAGAAATTTTTTTCTAAAGTTTCACAGAAAATGTAATTTTTTCAATGTTTGTAGAATTAACTAAAAAAAGAGGCGATTGCATTAAATTTTCCAGGAATGAATTTCCCCATCATTTTCGAAATGCTTCCTTTCTGAATCGTATATTAAAAAGTACTTTTTAAAATATTATTGAAAGAATTTCTATAAATGAAATTTTCTGGAAAATAAATTTCTGGATGGGAAATTTTTTATCTTGTCTGTTAATAATATTCCTAAGTATTGTTATTTTTCAAAATTTTGTAGCCTGTTATGATTTTTAGCAGAAAACATCTTTGTTTTTAATAGAATCCATTTTTCATAGATAATTATAAAAAATGACTCAATATTATTTTTTGCTTGCTATTGAATTAATTAAGAATGGAATCTGAAAATGTTTAAAATATTTCTCTCAGAGTACGTTGATTTTATTTAGAATTCTTTTATGTATATATATTCAGGAAAAAAAATTAGATAATGTCGGTAGATATAATCAGCTTTTCAGATAAAAATTACAATAAATAAACTCAAAAATCTTCGAATTTTTTGAAACTCTTGTTTAGATACAAGTTTTCCTTTCCTGAAACGGAATGGAATATTATTTATATGCAAGGCTATAATTTTTTCATATGCAAGTCGATGCCATAATAACGAGAGCTATAATAACTCCATGTTAACGCGTCATAAAGCACAGCAGGTAACAGTAAATTGTTTTAATTTTCAACTTTCATCAATTCTCTGGTACGTAGCTGAATGTTTAATTATTGCAATACGTTCATATTTTAAAAACATTTCATTTATTTTATAAATAAATATATTAGAATAAGCTATACAAATTATTTTCAAACGAGCAGAGTCAGTTTAGAAAATAGCTGTGTTGTAATTTATAAAGAGAAAGAATTGAAAAAAAAAAAAAACAATTTTACACATGAGAACCTAAGAATTTTAATAGTAAAGCCAGATATGAAGTTCGCTACATTTCATAAATATTAAATAACCAGGATATGATATAAACTCCCTGTAGTTTTGTCAATAAAAAGCTATTTGAACGAGGAAGTAATGATTCAGCATTTAAAATTATCACAACACCCCTTCATTACCACACACTCATTACTATCTTTGCCACACCGCTCAAAAGTAGTCCTTCAAAATTGAATTTCAAATAAGATGTGCAATAAATTATTTACAACGTTCATCATTTTTTGCTCGTAATGATTTATAATAATTGATATTTCCTTTTAAATGTATTCACCTGAATAACATTTTAGAAAATTTTCCACATACTTATTTTTCCTACAATATAAAAGGGATATCTAATAAACAAAATGTGTTTCGGCCCAGACAGCAAAAATCGAAATTAAAATTCGCGAACGGCCAATGACAGAGGAATACAAACCTTGAGAGAATGAAGGTAAACTTTGTGGATGTGGGAAAAAAAAAAAAAAAAAAAAAAGGGAATCAGTTTGCTGAGAAGGTCTGATTGTAGCTCTAGCACCTCTAAATGCAAAGGGAGAAAGGCTTTCTTTTCGTTTCCAAATCAATCAACGTGCATAGTGTACTTCCATGAGCTCTTCGCAGGCCATTCTCAACCTGCGTTTCTCTTGCTTGTTGATTTCTCTCCTGTTTTATTCTCACTTTTTTACTACTTATTTTCCTTTTCCATTGATCCTCAAAGTGAAAAAGTAAGGCAACGGTCTCTCAGATTAAAAAGCAAGAAAATTAGATCGAAAACGAAAATTCAACTTTTTACACCAATTCCAGAGAGTGCTGCAGCTCTACAGCATTTGTGAGCTGGCCGCCACTGTTTCAAGCATAATAAAATTTCATTAACGAATATTTTATCAACTTTATTCCATAATTCCATACTCAGATTTTTATTATAGAGGTTTATTTGCATGCTTCTCTTTTTACCAGCTCTTAAAGCTATATATTCATTTGAATGAAGTTGCGTTAAATTGCTTTCTTTCTAAAAATAATCTTTTTTTCTTTACAGAATGGCCGACATCCAACTGTGGCTTGCATGTTCATCGTCCAGTGTCATTTATAGTTTTGGCGATCGTACATTGTGATCTCATTTTAGTTATTTATGTGACGGTATATTTTCTTAAATATGTAGCTTTTGATGTACTCCTATGAGCGCTTGACGTTCACCTTTTGAATTATTCTTTTCACATTTTACTCTAGTCCTGGAATATTTCGGGTACTATGATATGAATGCCAAAGACACTCACTCATTTCACTCTATTGATGGAAAAACACCATTATCATTTCATGCCAATACCTTCATATTTCACATCGATGAAATAATGCGAAGATATGTGCCGATGGTGTGTTTTACAATTGTATTGGATTAAATGTTATGTGTAGTTTACAAATGTGTATAATTATTAATGCTAGTGAACTGCAACGGAACATCAATACAACGCCATCCTACTTAAAACGTCTTAATTTACAAATATTCAGTTCATTCAGGCAACAATGTTTTCTGTAGCTTCTAATATTGTAGGGAATCTTGGAGTGAGAGGTGCTGGCTCAGGTATTAACCAACATCGTAGCCGTTCATCTGGTTAAAATTCTAATTAAAATTAATTTTTTCCATATAATGAAAGGGCTTAGTTGTTGAAACTTAACTAATTAAATTAAATTAATTAATTGATTCGTACATTTATAGACAACATTTTGTCTTACTGTATACAATACAGTTTTATTTTATTGTATGTTAAAATTCAAGTGATATTTAAAAAGTCAAAATCATTTTTACTGAGTTTCCAAATGTGGATTTGCATTGTTTCATAAAGATGAGTGAGACCAAGAATTCGGTTACGCGTTTTTATTATTAGAAATGACATTGAAAAAAGAATTGAGTATGACAATTAATTTTTAAAAAATTAAAAGTTAATCTTTAATGTAAAAAATGCAAGGTTAAATTAGTTTTGTTTCATTATATGTCAAGATTCAAGTGATATTTAAAAAGTTAAATCATTTTTACTCAGTTTCCAAATGTGGATTTGCATTACCTTATGATGATGAGTGATACCAAGAATTATGTTACACTTTTTTATTATTAGAAGTATTAGAGAAAAAAAAATCGAGAATGGATATTAATGCTCATAACATTCAAGGTTAAATTTTAAAGTGTTGCTTTGTATTGATGCTTGCCCTCAAAAATAATATTCATTTGCATTACAGGAGCAAAAATAATGGATTTCGGGGATTAAAATGTCGACAAAAACTGTCATTTTTCTTCTTCTTCTTTTTTCTTTTTTTCCTTTGAATAGGAACGTAAACCGTTATATATATTTTTTTTCTAAAGCCATTGAGAACCATAGAATAAATATTTTTCCTTTAAATCAAAACTATGCCTAATTTGAGTAAGATTAATCAAGGCATCCGATTAAAATTTTTGATGTTTCAATTTTATTGACCGGCACCTCTCCTCCATTTGCATGGTATAAAACGAATATAAGGAAATATATGCCGAGATATATGAATATATAAAAAAGTCCTGCTGAGGAATGTACATGAAATAATTAGCAAAAAATATTAAATTTTGGAAATGCACTATCTAATATATAGTTTTATACACTAAATGAATGACATTTTTTACAGAAAAGTTGGAATAATACGAATTAGGAAGAAATACGAATTTTAAATTCATAGCTAAAATGTTTGCGGTTTTTTTTGATGTTTTTTTAAATTATTTTGACATATAATTTTTGTAAAATGTTTGATGTTTTGTGATGCTTTATGATTTTGTTAAATGTGATGCTATGGTTCTGTTCAATGTGATGCTATGATTTTGTTTGTGATGTTTGTTTGTGATGTTCGTTGTGATGTTATGGTATTGTTTAATGTTTTGTGATTCTGCTTTGATATTGTTCGCATGTTTTACTTTCTTGCTTTGTTCTTGTACCTTTTCTATTATTATTATTCTGTTAAGATTGTTTTTACTACTATTATTTATTTTATATATATGTATATATATGCTACGTGAAAAAAGTTTTTTTTTGTGTGTATGTATCAGTTATATTTACAAAACATAGCCACGAAAAAAATTCTAATTATTTTTCATTAATGGTTGACGTGATGTGTAAAGGCAAGTTTTTTATAGAAAATTTATAATAAGAACGCAATTTTGGAAAAAATATAAGATTATGGCAAATAGTTTTAGTTATCATTATATAAAATATATCAGTTTCTATTAATATCTATTGGTTAAAATAAAAGACGTAAAAGAAATTATGTCGTAATTCATATTCTCCCCTCAATAATTTTCACTTATATTAACGAGTTAACTGTAGTTTATTAGTTATATTTAATCTTTGATTCAATGCTTTTTCTTACTAAAAAATGAATGAGCTATTTAAAGAATTTAAAATGGTTTATTGGAAAAATGTTAGCATTTTGACTACGTCTTAGAAGTTGCGTATTGGAAGTTTTATACGAATTTGAATTTCCAAATTCTAGTTGGAGCAACAGTTCTGCTTAAAATCATTAAAACAATCGTTAAATCAGAAATTACTTAAATAAATTCTTGCTTTATGCAACACAGCTTATTATTATTAATTTTTTTTGAAATTCTATATTTTTCGTTGTACGCTGTTCAATTTAATTGATTTTGTAAAATCTTCTTGATGAAAATCAAATCCAGTTTACAGTATGACAGAATTTATATGTTATAAGTTTAGATTAGCATAAAAAAATAATAATCTTTATAAACTACATTTATTTTCTCCCAGTATTTCTTGTGAAAAATGACAATGATCATTTTCTACTAACACCCAGTATTATAACAAAAAAATACGAGACTGTGATATTATCAGATCAAATTCGAATAAAAATGATAGTTTAATTATTATTTATAGTTTGTAGAAATAGTAGCACAGATATATTGTAAAGTATCGATTAAAATTGTACAGAATACACAATGTTGTACTGGGTAGTCCATGCGTCACACTAAAATATAAAGCTTTGCCTTTTTCTAATATTTCGCTAGAGCTTCACACAGTGAACTGCACTATTAAAAGTGTTTATTTTCTATAATTTAAAAACTTTAAGAATAATCTTATTCAGAAAGAGGTGTAATAATTCGAGCAATTTTAGCAATAAAACTTTAAAAATTAATAGGAAGTTATAAAAATATTATTTTTAAGAATATCATTAGTAAATTAACAGAAATCATTCTAAAATATATGCAGATTCTCGGCTTGTAGCTAATTATTTTGAATTCAAGGTATAATTTCATCTTAAAGTTGTCATTAATAGTTTGTTTCTTAAATTTACGCTTTAAGGGATTTGTATTTTCCTATGAGAGATCAGTTGGTTTTCATTTGTAGTTTTGAAATGACGCTAAGATAGTTTAATTACACTTTCAAGGGTACTTTAGATCCGTATTTATCAAATAGGCAACAGATTAGGGGTTCCGCAATCCCCCCCCCACCACATTTTTTGGGTACTTTTAAGAGACTTCAATTTTGTGCTTGCATTTAATTTATAATGGTCGCGATCTCGAAATTATTCAAATTAACGCACGGTTGAAAATTTAGAATACATTTCTAACAATATTCCCTAATTTAGTTTTCAAGGTTTTATATTACGTTGCTCTATAATTTTAAAAGAATAAGTTGCTTTATAATTTAAAAAAATGGTCGATTTAATTAGTATTTATATTCAATTAAGATTTCTGGTGGGTTTTTTTTTTTTTTTTTTTTTTTTTTGCTACGCTGTTTCGAATTACATTTAACTTTACATTTCAATTCTTTTTTTTTATACTCAAGATATTAAAAACTTTTTTCTTGAAAGTGACCCACATTTAATGTTGTCTCAGTCTGACAAAACTTCTAATTAAAACTCCTAATATAGAAACTTAATTAAAAATCAATAAAATATATCTGATTTTGGAAGTTGGAGATGGGAAGATGCGCAAGATTTTAGTGCATTAGGGCCCCTTGATGGCATAATCCGGTACTGTCTTCGGCGACTAACATGTTGCAGCGATCGAATTTTTAGATAATGAAGTAGCCAAGAATAATAAATATAATATGTTTGTTTCAGTTTTGCTTCAGGGTGCAAGAGGTGCTGCTTCAGAGCAATTAACATGAGCCACATTTAAGAGTATTCTGAGAGAAAGATGAGCTTCTAATTTCTCCAAATAGAATTGAAGAGTTTTGATTCTTTTGCTTGCATAGGGTATTTTTATTCCAAATTTATAACTGCATATTTTCACTACCTGAAATAGGGTTGTGTCTTTGCTGTGTCAGGTTCGAAAGAATTCATACTGATAGTTACTTTTACGCACGTCTCTTTATCTCAAATTACTTGTTTTTCTTCTTACTTCTAAGTACGCTTAACGCTTAAAACAGAAATAGCTATAATTTTTTTAAGCATTTCGTATATTTATATTTAAAAATATTACCATTTCATTGTTAATTATAATTTTAAAATATATAAGTATCAGGTCAATTCAAAGCATTACCAGACCGTAAACGAACAAGGTCGAGGAGATTACCTATCAGTATCAATCGATTCTAAGAGCTGATATTTTTTGTCAGTATCAGTTTTGCATAACCTGTCACTTCTTCGTCCTGATACAAATTATCAGGTTGATTCAGCCCCACCGAACCGTAATCGGAAGCAATCGAGAAAAAAGACAGAACTCTAAATGTGTTATTGACTCTAAATGAATAATGACTTATGGGCTGCCTTTTATGAAGTTGCACAACGTTGTACTACAAGTACGATGTACAATATTGTATAATTCTGTACAATATGGAACTGCAATGCATAATACTGTATAATGACGATCCATACTATGCTATCTTGTGCTACTTGAAAGTTTAATATGTAGTTTATTACTTTGTGATAAAAAAATTAGCTACTTTATGAAAGAAAAAGAACGAATTAAGATTGTGCAATGTTAATAATGCATTGGTTGGATTTAATTCTGAAATTTCATTGGATAAAAGCATCTAGTTCTTTTTTATTTAGATGACTGTCCCCCTAATATGAAAGTTAAAAACTAAAAATAGAAAACTTGGGGATTCAAGAAATAGGAATCATTCAATATTTATTACTTTTTTTTAATCTGATAGGTTGTCTCATAACCGCAACAAAATTTTCTGGTTTCCAACCATTGCATAGAGAATCTTTTCCCCTTCATTTCTATATCTAGTTCATTTCTGTAGTATACTTTCACATTCAAAGTATTTACAAGTATTAACAATATGCCAAAGTCCGGAATTCCATTTAGTATCTCTAAATATTATGATACGTAGGAAAAGGATGATTTTTTGAAAATTATTAATTTTTCATAAATTTACCTAAGCGTTATTTCAATTTCACCTTGATGGTTATCCTAAGTGCTTTATAATTTTGTGCCAAATCTCTGAACTTGTGAAGCAGAATTCACTTACTGCTGCAAAATCTTTCATTAATGTGTTTAAAAAAACCAGTTACTAGCGGAAATACCTCACTTACCTTAACTATACGATGTGGGTTGTGTTTTTCCACTTCCGCTATTTTAAGCAATGTATTTAATTCAAGAATGAGAAGCCTACTTTATACCAAAAATTTTCCTAAGGAAGATAGAACCAAAAGTTTTTAGAATTCATATTATTATGTATTTATAATTTTGATTAATTTAAACTGTTATATAATTTGCTAGAGAATACCTTCATTGAAAGAGCGTGGACAACTTACATTACCTTAAATATTTTTATCTGTTCATATGAAATTCCATGAAAAGGTATCATGGTGATTATTTACTAAAGGATGATTAAAGGAATGAAAGCTTAACTCTGTTTGATGAATACTGTCTATTAAACTGAATACTAATATTAAAATCGAAATCTTAAATAAATGTTAATTGAATTAATATTGGACCTAAAGCTGTGTAATCTGCAAAACTGCCTAGTTGAAAATGTAAGGTTTTCATTTTTACCATTGTAGATACATCTCGAATGTTATTTGCTGTTAGATTTCAAAATTGTCTCTACCATTAACACATATAGTGTAAGATATAAAAAATTGTAACCTTAAGGAAAAGTTCTTAGATTTTTAGAAAAACCATGCATCTCACCCGATGATCATGAAGGCTCAAACCCAAAGTATATTTTATTAATTAACAATCACTCTGAGAAGTACAAGGTGTACACGAAAGAAAAATGAGGTTTTGGAAATTGTTTAACATTTCCGTATTTGAACTTAAAATGATGAGTCATATATAAAACGATGAAATAAGTCCATAAATTTTTGCTTCTCATAATTATTTACCATTAGACAGTTTTGTCATAAGTACAATTAAGCTACTGGTTTTTTTTTCCATACTTAAATCAACAAGCTAGGGGTAATAAAAGTGATGGTTGCTTCAATTCTATTCAACAATTCGGATTAGATAGAAAATAGCCAAGGTATTTCCACGAGATACTTTTAAAAGTTCAGCCTAGCCTTAGTAATAAATACATGAATAATATATTTTCAGACAATTTATGCTTTCTACAAACACTATGGCCCAGTTTAGCCTAATCTGGCTCTTGTGCTATTAAACTCTAGTCAACTAATCTCTTCTGCCATTATTGGTTGTCTTTTACTTTTTCTGGTACACTGGCATCCAGTGACTATGAACTGATCTTAACAATGCTGAAGGTTATAATCATGAGTTTTTTTATCGTCATCTTTACTATTGAATCTGTTATGCAGCTAGATGATGAAATTGACAAAGTTTATACACACCGTCAATACTAATTTCTTTGTTTTTTCATTCTGCTATGAATGTGGATCATTTACCTTATCTAAGAGATTTTATAAATTAGGAACCCGATATTCTTACATGCACACCTTGTACTATGTAATGTGACTTTGTATTGAAACTTTTATTCAATTTGTTTCAATTAAAGTTTATGAAATCGTAGCTATCAAAATTTGTATTTAGATTCTGATTACTTGTTCAGAATGTCCATGCGCTGAATGGCTTGAATAAAAAAAAAGAACTTAACTTGAAATGCTTCTTGATGAACTTAAACATGAGAGTATATTAATGTAAACCAAAAACTGGCTTACAAAACTAGAGAACTGGAAGAAAAGTCTAGTTTTAATGTTCTCATGGCCAAGTAATTTTTTTGTTAGTCAGATTGTTAGTAGATCTTTATTAAATGTTTAGAATATTATCACTTGTAAACACTCTTTTATGATTCGTCGTTTCTAATGAAACTTTCTTTATATATGACTTTTAACACATCGTGAATCATGGAAGGAAATTACAAAATTTATCATTTTGTATGAACTCCTCATCGTTATGTTAATTATTTTTGTGAGAATGAAAAGAGATCATATTGAACGAATCGTTGATTTGAAATGACTGATTTCAAAAATTTGATCTTACTCCATTTGAATTATTTAAGAAATGAAGTTTTAATTCAACCCCGCGCCCCATGTCTTTCAGAAAATATTTTAGGCTGTTGTTTTATCTATACACTAATCCATTAGTATATATACATTTTCTAATATATAACAAAGACAATAGAAACCAGCAATAGTTCTAGTCTTTTCTTTTCGAGTAATACAAGAATTTACCTCATTTTTGTGGAGAAAACTTAATCGAATAGCCCACGAAAGGGTAAATATAGAAAATACAGTGTTTGTGTTCAATTTATTTTGAACGCAAAAAATTGTGTCACTGATTGTTTAATAAAACTCTATTCAATCCATCGCTAAATATAAAAGTATTTTTATCTGTTACCTTTTATTAAATAATAAAAGGTAGAGTCTACTTTTTTCAATGTGAAACATTGCACAGTAGATGACCTCATGACTGAAATTTTTCTTCTTCGCACTTGCACATGAATCACGATGCTAACTTATGAAAGTCGCTGTGTTCTCGTTGTGTTAAAAGTACCCCATGATTTTCTGAAGAAAAACATTGCGATGTATACGTAGTTGTGTAGTAGTTAGTGTTGATTTTTGATGCTTTTGAAGTCCAACACTTGAGAACGATTGTAGACTATGTACTGTGATTTCCATCCAAACTTGATCTCATAACCTCATACAGGGAGTTATTTTTTCTGTCTCACACATTGTGTCACTTTCTTGTGGAAGGTGTCAAGCAAGTGCAAGTAGTGTTGCGCCAAAAGCCTCTCTTCTACTTCTAGTTACCATGTTGTTTTTCCCTTGAAAGCATTTTATTGTATGCGAACTTCATTTCAATATGAGATAAAATGCACTTTCTGAATAGTTTATGTTGATTTTACGCACATTACTATGGTTATCATTATACTTATCTGAAAATACTCTTGGCTAGTTATGAAAATGTTATGTGTACTTAAAAATCATAATAATCTTTTCCTTGTTGGTGCTGTATGTCACTGTTATAAATATGTAATTAAAACTATAAAATAAATTATTGTGCAATAATAATTTACATGCATTTTTTCACACCATTAAAAGTATTTTCCACCACATATTTATTTAATTGATATTTTACTTAAAAAAATTTTAATGCATGTGTAGATTATTTAGTTCAACCAGTTGATATAACCGGCTTTGTTCGGGATTAAAATCCTTTCAGGTATAATAGCGTAGGTAACGTATTTTTAACGTAGAAGCTACTTTTGTATAAAATATTATAGTATACAAAACCCTTTTCAAGACAGACGAATTAAAATAGCAAAAGAAAAAATTAAAAAAAAATAATGGTAGAGTAGTTCAAAACTTAACGTTACCAAGTAAAGGAGTACATATTAATTTCCTTATTTCAAGTTCATCTGCGTCAAATGCTCTAAACAATTAAAAGAAAATTTGCACAAAAATGATATTAGTATTTAGAAAAGATAACATTTTTTGATAATAATTTCATCTGAAATCTCTAGGGAGAAAAATAAATAAATAAATAACACAAACAAAATATTGATTAATTTCTCATACCCTGATGCTGTTGATGTAGTCAAATTCCTATTTAGTAGGATCTTAAGATATTTACTTTTTTTTCTTTCGTTTGACTCATTGATCTGTGCTCACTTTTATATATTTTGCTAAATCCCTTGTGATGGAAAAAAATCGATCAATTAAAAAAAAAGTGAGAAAATTTACATTAAAATAAAAAAGAAATATTAAAAAATAGTGTTTCAGAGTTAATTTAGTTTAAAATTAACACGAATTATGATAGGTTCAAATTTAAAAAAGAACATTTCAAAGAAATATTCTTCGGAAATGTAACTGATATCATTGAAATGGCAAATATTTTTAAGATGTCTTAAAAATATTTCTTCTGGAATGATTTCACTTGAAGTTATTGTGGAAAAAGTGGAATTTCGACTAATTTTTAATTATTCGAATATTTGATAATTTTTTTAATTATGAAAAGCTAATAACATTCTTTATCTTGTCTTAAATGAAAAGCTTGAAAATTCAGTTGAATTCGAGCTAGTTGCTTAGGAGGAAGGAGATGTGGAGCATACGTGTATGCATACATACTGTTCAATTCAGGGCCCCGTGACTAGTATTTTTCGACGATTGTACTTTACTAAAGGGTGGTAAGCAGAAAGATGAGTGGGTTTTTATGTCTTCTAATATGAATGAAATTACGTGATTAGTTTTTTAAACATGTGTTTGTAAGACTAATTTTTCATGAATACTTTGCAGACAGCATGCAATTTAATCATAAAATAAGTGAAGATCAGATTAGAAAGAGAAAAATTCTAATTCATTCCTTTCTGTTTATAATATTGTAATAGCAGCAACAAAAAAAATGAGTTAATAATTGAAAATTTTTGTCACAATTTTAAGATTCCTCACTAAAAATTCAATTTCGAAAGATTTCAATTTTTTTTTTCTAATTACTATTATGATAAATATGCTGGTGAATGAAAAAAAGATCTGAAATAAAGCCGCTGTTACTTAGAGATTATTTTCTTTCTGTATACATTTACAAGAGCGTTCTGTTATGGTAGCTGATTATCTGTTAACTTCAACCCTTCTTTTTTCTATTTCTCTTATTATGAGAGTGTTCTGATTCTAGTTCAAACCTGGGCGACTTAAAAATCTAATATTTTTGATACTATCTAATATTTAAATAAAAGAACAAAACTTTAGAGCTGACGAAAAAAGAACACAAATATGATAGTAAAAACCTTAAATCGAAAGGACTTGATGCCAATTATTTTAAGTGAAAACTTTTATTGAATGATAAAACTAAAAACCACAGTTTGTAGGACCATGGGATAATTTTAAATATCGAGCATAATGTGGAAGCTTGGATAAAGAGTGAAGCTTTCCTTTAATTACTTGCCTTCAATTTTTAAAGTTATTTATCGTAACACTTGTAAAATATTTAGTAAAAACATTCTAAAAGGAACCAGCGGAAGTAGTTTCCCTATAACTTTATCGCATATTCTATAATAAAAAATGCTATCCCTCAATCCCCGCAAAAAAATTCGTGGACTTTGGCTAAGGCAGAGAACGCTTTGTACGGCATTGGCGTATAATATTTATGAATTATTAACCTTTGGCATGAATTTAGCGTTTTTGCTGAATATATCGTGTCATCCTTGGCGTTTTCTTTGGTAATTAAACGTGGAATGCCACAAATAGTATCCAAAAATCAAATTTGAGTTTTAGAAGCGTTTTTTTTTTTCCTCCAACCTACTGAAACCAAAATTTGACACAGAACTAATTTGTACTCACAAGATCACTTTCGATATTGGATATATTTAAATCATTGCGGTTTTACGTTTTAGAGTTTACATGATTTTGTAAGTACTTATAGACAGGCGTTCAACCTATTATTGGATTTAGTTCAAAATTTGATAAGTGTCTAAAATATAGATGTTAAATCAGGGTACCGAATTTTATACATCTACTTCTCTTCGTTTGGCAGTAACCGTGTTAGCTTATATTCGAACTGCCAGATAAACAGACTTTCACTGAACATATTTTGTTCAAAATGTGATAGAAATCTACAAATTTGGTGTAAAGATCATATACCAAATTTTATTTGTCTAGCTGGAAGCGTTTTTGAGTTATCTTAATTACAGACAGGCATTTTTTAATATTTTTTTCATTTTCATGTAAATTTGATTTAATTTAATTCAATTTTAATTTCATTAAAATTTTTAAAATTTAAAAAAAGACATTTTTCGAACTCAGGCACCTCTGGTGAAAATCTCTATTTGGAATTTTTTGGCAATTACAATACTTTCCTCATACAGGAGAATAAATATCCTCATACAGGAGACACAATTTTGAATTTGATCAGTATTTAATAAATGTTATGAATCTAATATTTCTTCCCTGCGAAAAAAGTTTTGTATTCATTTTAATGGATGCTAGGTTACTGACCCCTGGCCTTGGTGACAAATTTGATGACTTTGGTGTAAAAAATGAAGGTTCGAGAAAATACATGAATTAAGGCAATCTCTATTAGGACTCGATATTTGGAGATTCTTTTAGATTTTTTTCATACCCTGTCGACAAACTTATATAAGTCCGTGAGGCCTTTCAAAGGAATTCTCCCTTTAGAGTGGTGATAGAGGCTTGAGTTCTCCAGCAATTTTACGCTGAGCGCTGTTGTGTTGTACTTCGATTTAATTAGCGATTTGCTATCTGTTGATTATTTCTGCAAATACCTTTGTGAACTGTTTCATTGTGTTTTGCGTTTTCTTTTAGAATAAAGTGTCTTTATCAGTTTCCGAGTTTGTTGGTAACTATACCGTAATGGTATATTATAAACAAGGTTTTTAACACCATGTTTACAAATTACTAGAAGGAATAGAATGCTCCTAGACGATTCAGAATCACATAGTAATAAAGAGTCAGAAATGATGGTAGCAAGAAATACTAGAAAAGAGCACTATGTGAATGAGCAATTATTATGATAATAAATAGATTTTTTAGCGATTAATCTCTGGCATGCGGTTAATAACACCCGATAGCCGAATTTGTGTTTTAGATCGTTTTTTTTCCTTCCAATTGAAACCAAAATTTGACATAGAACAACAATTGTAGTAGCAAAATCACCTAACAAATTTCATATGTTTAAGTTTTGGAGTTACCAAATTTACGGATTGTAAACAGGCAGACGGTCAGATTCTTGAAGAATTTGGTTCCAAATTTAATAAGTATCTATAACTTCAGATGTTAAATCTGTGAACCAAAATTTATCCCTCTAGCTCCTTTTATTGAGTAGCTATCGTGTTAACTCATATTCGGACAGACAGACTTCCTCTGAGTGGATTTTACTAAAAATTTGGAAAATCTACAAATTCAGTATAAAGACCATATACCAAATTTCATTTGTTTAGCTCAAACTGTTTTTGAGTTATCGTGTTCAGGATCTGACATGTTTTTTGAACTCAATGAAATCTGAAATGCGGATATCAATCAAAATTTTTAACTTCATTTGTCGATCTAGGAAATTTTTCTGATCCATCATTGCTGTGCAATTCTAAGTTCTCAAAGTGTACAGTAAACTGTATACAAAATTGGAAATCTGCCCTGCATATGTTAAGTAATAGACAGATAATAGATCAAAATTTTATCTAAACTGATTATCGGATCCCTTTCAATAATTTCCATATTTTTCAAATTTGAAATATGCGTTCATGTATATGAAGTTTTTTTCCTATAATCAGAATCTTCAATAAAAAAGTGGTCAAAGTTGCATCTCATTATAAGAATTTGACATATTATTGAAATCGAAAAATAATAAAATTTCTCTAAAAATTGTTAATGATTGCTGGTTATCTGGTTCTCAAGGAGTCTCAGCCATTTTAGAAGATGAGGAAATTTTGTGTTCGAAGCACTAAAGGATTTTGCAGGGATTTTTTTTGTTTATGCATATTGACGAATAACAAGAACATCAGTTTCTACACGCCCCTTCTATTCTTTTTTGTGAATGTATAACGCAATAATGTCATCTTATTTTCTGTGCGTTTATCCTTATTTGGTTACTTCTTAAATTGAGGTTCATTAATCTTCATACGTAATAACAAAGGTGAAAATGATATGTGAAATATTTACTACTTTATATTATGCAGCGATAAAAATGATGCATTAAACAAAACTTACCTCATTGATTAGTAAACCACTCAAGTTATTGAAGATCTTGTTACATCTTTTTTCTTTTCTATAAAATGTTAACCTGCAAAAATAATCATCTCCATCAAAATTTGGAAATTGACGTTAAAATTGTTAGCAATATATCATAGACTAAAACATCTGAAATAGATGAGAAAACAACACGGTATATTAATACACTTGGTTAGATAATCCCAGATATGATGCTGATATATTTAGCGAATTTATTGGTTCTAGAATTTCTTTTTGATTTTTAAAAATGGACGCCTTTGGAAAAATTTATCCTTATATTTAAAATTAAAACCTTTCATTTGAATAGAAATATATCTACTGAATACAAATTCTGTAGAAAATTAAAATCGTTGAGATTAAAATAGTTTCTTTTGCCATAAAATAAAGAGCTTCCCAAGATGAGTAGAAAACAAAATAAAATGCAAATTCTAGTCCGTTGCTACTTTAAATATACGGAAGGAAAACTGAAAAAAAAATAAGAAAACTTCTGTAATATTGAACGTATTCGTTATAAATAAAAATATCGAAAAATTCGAATGTGCATTTCAAAAGATATCCAGGTACCTAATAAAATTTAGGAAAGCAAAAAAGAATCGTTCTTAAGCGTTAATAAAATAGTATAGGCAAGTTAACGAAGAAAGAATAAACATGCGCTACCACAGATGCAGCATGAAACAAATATAAAATAAAACTAGATAATTTTCCATTATTAGGTAGAAACTACAACAACTAGAATAAATCTTAAATATTCAGGAATAACCTGTGCACATATATATTGGCATAAAATATTAAGGTACTTGAGATTGTGGATGTTAGCAAATTATTTTCTTATTTAGCTTATTATTTTCTCTGGTGAAGATTCTTTTTTTTTCTTCATATTTTCTTCCCTTCTTGACTGTGTAAACCTTCCAATGCCTTCCCCCTGATTTGAGCATGTTGGAAGCTTGTCAGTTTTGTACTGAAACCTATGATTTCCCTGGACTAATAATATACAGTTTGTTGCAGATATATAAATGGTATCTAAATAGAGCGCGGCTATTTTATTTACTTGGTCTCAAAACTAAAAACTTTAATTGTTGAAATTCTGCCGGGGCATTAGTCAAGCCTAATATCATTCTTTCGAACTGATTCACTCGTCTTTTTTTTATCTTCCTCTCATAAGAGAATCTGTAAATACCCATGTTCCAAATCCAATGTTGTGAGAAGCGCGCTATCGCTTAAACACTTAGTGTATCAATATATACTAAAGTGCTTTGTCTTGATACACTTTAGTGGTAAAATACACTTGATACACTTTTGGTATAAGAGCATCATATACCAAATGTTTTCTTTTCCACCAGCATTACTAGGTTTGCATGTGGGAATCAGTTTCTGTTTCTATCCTGTGGCCCTTCTATTTCTTAACAATTTGCTTTATTAATGCACATTATTCTGCATTCATTGTCATTTATCCGGAAAATCTGATTACCTATGGTCATACATTTGAGAAGTTATTCTATCCCCTCGAACAATTTTGTCTTCATTAAATTTATCGTCGACAGTTTTGGGTTATGAGCTTTTCCCACTCATCCGTAAAACATGCTGCAATTTCGTAATAAACTCTTCCTTTCAGCTTATCTGTTAATTGGTTATTAAATTCGTTAAACCTTTAAAATACTTGACTTCTAAACCAGTAATCACTCTTCTAATAATTTCTACCACTGAAAAGAAAATTGTGAATCTATTGACTTCTGGTGAACCATAAGCTTTTGTCGAAAACATTCGGGTTAATCTCTTAGCAATATCTTTTTTATCCGATAATTATAATTTATCTTTTCTTCGATTATTTGTGTTAGTTTATATGTGAGCTACCCCAAAAGTCGTGACACCCAATCCTCTTTGTCAATTTGAACTCATCTTATTTCTTTTTGAAAAGGAATTGAACAGTAGCCAATATCTCCTCCTTGAGCAATGAGCTTGTGAAAAAGCATTTGTAAATCATAATTATTTCTGATAAATTCCAAATTATTTTCTGCATTAGATATATTATTATATTTAATTCAAATATTTTTACAAGTTCTAGTTTAAATTTATTTGCTTTATGAATTCGTTTGTTAGTGATTTCTTCTAATAATAACTGAAATCTTCTTCATAATCTTCAGGTTTCAGTATTAAAGATTTCAATTCAAAAATTTTCCATTATTAGTTAATGTTCTCATATAACTCTCTTGATCTATATATTACAAATTCTTCGTAAGAGTTTTGTTTAAATATGCTAAATGGTTTTATAACTTTATTTAATAATAATATTAATACACTCTTTATTCGTTAATACTAAATAAAAAATCATCTTTGAAATTATAGAATATAGGAATAACTACATTTCGATAAAATTTAAATAATTTTAATAAAATATTTGTAATTTATAAATGTAACATATTTACAAAAAATTACATCATTTACATAATACATCATCCTATTTCAGGAAAATTTTACCCTTCTAAATTTTTTAAATATAACTGCACAGGGTATGTAGAAACTTTGTTCATTCAAGAATGTCAAACAAAAGAGCTTTCGGAGTTGGACAAAATAACTTCTCTTTTAATATCAATTTGATTATTTTTATTAAACTGTTGTACATTTACAGAAATGTTGCTAAATTGTTTCACTTAATTGAAATGCTTTAAGAATTATGAAAGAAAAGGGTTTATTAATTTGACGTATATCCAAAGCTTAATTTAATAGGTCAATGGAAATAAAACAAATATTGCACCTTAAAAATAAGAGCTGTTCACAAACACTTAAATCATATTTGCTTTTAGTTCATGAAATATGCGCATAAGCAGTTAAAAAACATCCCTAACAAAAATGTATGATCCTCAGTATTATAGATTAATGAAGGAAAAAATGTTAGGAATTATTTCTGTATGCCTTTTTTGTTCAGAATTATTGGGTACAATCAGCACACACTTATTCCACATATTCGAAATTCTCATTTAAAATTTTTCTACTCACTTTTCCACGCAAGATATTCAGTTATGCTTAGGGATCTAGCAAGATTTAAAGCAACTACATAAGTATTTAATTGCAATTTTGTCAGGTATTTTTGATTAAACTACTCTCATACTAAGTGGTGATTTTAAATGGAACGAGGTCGGAGGTTGAAATTGTCGTAGTTCTCTACAATTGTATGTTATTACAATGCGTTTCAAATGGTGAAAATATCACACTTGACAAGTGTACGCTGCGACTTATCAATCATTACAGTTATTTTCGATAAAAAAGGTAGCTGATTTAAAATTATATACATATTAGCATGTTGCTATTGAAATATTACATCTTTGTCGAATATTAGGACAATTTATACATTGAAAATTCGTGTACATTCATCTTGAAAAAAATTGTATTCACTTTACATACGTGTAATCAGTAATAGCTGATATAAAAAATAATCAAAATTTGATGTCTTTTCTAAGAACATAATTAAAAAAAACTGTAAAGAAAAAAAGCAAAGAACGATTATGAAACCATTTTAGTGAAAGGAAACACATGTTCTTTCAATAAAGAGTTTCATAAAAATTTCTTCAACTTTATGAGAGTAACCAAATAGTATGGAGGGGAAAAAAATGCAAAATAATGAAAAATTGATTCTCACACGATAAAGAAAATATCTTCAAATAAATAAAGTGTGGAAATTATTTAAAGTTCAACAATTATTCAATAATTAAACATGACAAAAATACCGAGTTCTTCCATGAATTTATCTGATAAATGTATCAAGATTTCAGCATATTTATTTCCCTCCCAACGTTTAATAACAGAACATAACAAAAGAATAGGTCGAGTTTGAGAATTAACGCTCAATTTCCAGACATCAGGTTGTAAGAAACACAATTCCTGCTTTAAGATAAAATTGAAATCATATTTTTATTTGTATTCTCAAAGAAAAGAAAAACAAAATACAATCAGATTTGCTTTAAATGTCCCAAGGGACATAAGATGGAATTTTAATTATTAAAGTATATTACAAATTCTAGATTTGTTATTAAATTATATCTGATCGGTTGTCTTCTATGTAAACAAAAACAAACGTGATATAATGTCATAGTGAAGGAAAATTCAAGGCAGAATGGTATAGATAATCTTAAAAGGGCTTCCCCAGTTTAATATAGGGTATCCGTAAGTGAAAGCCCTAAAGATTCTAGAAGCTCTCTTTGATTCGAATAAAATCACTAGTCATTTATCTATATGAGCAACGCAGAATTAATTTTTAAAAAATGAGAGTTTTTTTCCCTTTATTTTGATATTTTATAATGTCAAAAATTTGTCGATTTATGTACTCATTATATTTATAAATAATTTTCAAAAGCATGATATTTGTAATCGGAAAATATCTTCAATGATTTGTTAAATATAATTAAAAACTTAAATTTATAAGCGGAGAGAATTTTCAGAGTACATCCAAGTATCCACACTTCTCGAATGCGAAAATGACAGTGTTAACATTTTCCTATTGAAGCTGACTATTCTGGAATGTATTTGACGTTTTCATATCTCTACAGGAATTCTAAATTTATGATGAGCTTCTTTAAGGTACTCTTCACATGTACCTCATTCAAGTCGTCTGTCATAGACTTAAGCGAGTAATACACTATTAATTTTAAAATCTAAGTGATTGATTTTTTTATTTAATTACTCATTATGCTAAAGATTTATCAATTTATACATGACTTATGTTTCGAAATAAATTCCAATAGTTCTTTCCAGAATTACAAATAATCAGCTACATTTTCCACACGATTGATAATTTTTAATTCCATCTAAATGTCGGAATATATCTTCATTTGAATTTGTTACTTTCAATGTAAAATTTAATGTTAACACAGACCAGATTTTCTGATTAGATTACACACACATTATATACACTTATTTTGATATCTCGTTAGGCTAAAGATTTTAAATTGAATATTTAATGCTCTCTTTAAGTTAGTAAGTAAATAATATTCATGAGTTATTTCCACTTTTACATATAATCAGTTAAATTTATCAAGTAACAAATAAATCTTTGTTGTATCTAAATTTTGGATTATTGGCATTTAATAAATAACTGGCGTTGCTCACGGAATTGACTTCTAGAAAACATCTAGGGACCCATACTTCTAGGAGTCTGATTCCAAAATGGGCTTAAATGTCAATTGTAAAATTTAAGCACTTTATGGGACCAGCTCTCCTGGAAGATTCTGACGTCCTGTAATTGATTTGGAATCAGAATTTGATGGAATGCTGGTTGATGGTTCTTCATGTCTTAGAAGGCACAGAAGCGATTTTAGAAGGTGAAGAAATGGCAACGTAAAATGTTTCGCAAGTTTTTAGATAAACTCTTCTGGAAGATACTTGATATCTTGGTATGGACACAGGAATTCATATATGATGTCACGTTGGTTTCATATTCTTGAAGCATTCTTCACATCTAGTCGTATTCATGAGATTGAGTTAGGTGAGTAGCAAGAAATGAATTATTTTCCGCTATTTAATGATTCCTCATAATGCAAAAAATGATTATTTTATGTACGAATTATGCTTGTAATTAATTGTTAATATTATTTCTTTCTTTAATATACATTGAAATAAACTTTCGGATGATTAATAATTTTTTTTTGTTAAATAAATATTTTGAATATATCTTTGTTTATATGTTTTATATTTGATTAAAACTTGAATAAACGCTGAATCTCAGAATATATCAAGGAATTCATATATTAATAAATATTTTGAATATATCTTTATTTATATTATTTATATTTGATTAAAACTTGAATAAACGCTGAATCTCAGAATATATCAAGGGATTCATATATTTTAGAGCCTGATTTCCGGTCACGTGAAAATGACAGTTTTAAAATCTTAGAATACTTTGAGATCAAAACTTTTGGAAATTATTCAACGTTTCCACATTACCCCCCTTGAACTGTAAAATGATACAATGCTGACGGACGGCTCTTCAAGCCTCATCACTTTAAACAGCATTCGAGTGGTCTGTCGTTGACTATGTCAGCAACATTATTAAAATTTCCACGAAACGAAACGTTTTTATTTTTACCTGATACCTCATAACCTTGTCTTTTAAAATCCGAATTATTCTTTTAAATAATTTTCAGGCCTGCTTTCCTTTTTCACTCATTTTGATAATTTTTTTAAAACTAAATTTTGGATAGTATTTCCATTTGAATTTGTTGCCTTCAATAAAAACTTTGCGCTGCCAGGGATTTGACTTACAGAATGTATCAAGGAATCTACTCTTCATTGAACCTGATTTCAAATGGTAAGAAAATAGCAATGCTAAAATGCTAAATTTCAAATCCGTGCTAAAATGCTAAATTTCAGCAACTCTTGAGACTTGTGGTTGATTCTGGAAGCTATTCGACGTCTCTGAACTGCTCCTGGAACGCTTCTTCTATATCAAGTTGATTTGAGACTTTCATTGCCATTGATTAAAGGTGAGAATAATTCTATTAATTTCTAAAATGCAATATATTTCCCTTTTATTGGTATACGTTATTCTAAATGTTTTTTTATGTACTCTTTAAATTCATAAATAAGTTTCACGAGTTCTTTGGATTTTTGACATATACAGCAAAAATTTCGCATGCTTAATAATTTTTATATATAACTTTCTTTAAAATAGCTTCATTTTATTTTAGTTGCATTGAATTAAAACATTCATGTTCCCCACGGATTTGAATTTCTGAATGCATTGAGCTCAACACTTCTTGAAACCTAATTTCAGATGCTGCTGAATTGGCATTAAAATTTTAGCACCATTTGATATTAGCATTTCCGGAAGCTATTCAGCATCCACGCTTCTGTCTCTAGAAGAAATCAGGATGGAAGTTCTTCCAGATATTTTCACTCTTATTCGAATTCCAGGTGAATGGCACAGACTCAGGTAAACAACATAATATAAATTTGCAAAAGCCTAATATTTGTAATTTTCTTTTTGTTATCTAATTAAACTAAATATTTTGTATTTTATGCATGTTTACAGTTTGGAAATAATTTTAAATATTTCTTGGTACTTTTACATGTATTCATCTGAAGGTTTCTTATAATTAACAATTTTTTATGTCTAGATTTTCTTAAAATAAATTTATTTGATTTCATTGCCCTTTATCTTTGCCTTTTATTTTCATTGCCCTTTTTGAGCCAAATCTCTGAAATTTTAAACATAACTCACGAACAGCTGTAAAATCCTTCATTACCGTGTTTTCAAAAAAAAAAATCGGAAGGCTGGATATCTCACTTAATCTTAATTATGCAATATGGGTTGTGTTTTTGGGCTTCCTCTATTTTAAGCTGTGTATTTAATTCAAAAATAGGGTACCTACTTTACATCGAAAACATTCTTAAGGATCTTCCAATGAAAAATTTTTAGAATTCAAAATAGTGTTAATTCTAAATGTAGTTATAATTTTGATTAATTTAAACATATAGATTTTGCTAAAGAATACATTCATTGAAAGGGCATGGGCAAATTATATTATCTTAAATATTTTTATCTTTTCATATAAGGTTCTATGAAAAGGTTTCAGAGTGGTTATTTATTAAATAAAGTTTAAGAATGACCAACATGGTTAGTTAGTTAGTTGGTTAGGATTTTGTGGCGCAAGAGCCATATCTGGCTATGCTGTGCCAAACCTATGGTTGAAGATAAAAAATATACAGTGAAGTTGAAAGACCAACATATGTACATACTGTTTATTTCAAGACCCCGAGACTCACCCCTTTCTACATTTGTAATTCATGAAAGAGGGGTAAGAAGGAATATGAGTGCTTATTATTCCTCTTAATTCCGCAACTAATCTGAGTTCAATTTATAGCTAAATGTAAACATCCCATCCTTTCACCTTTTCTCTCACTTTTGACGAAATAAACGCCTCTTGATGCATTTGCATAAGCGCGGATTTTAAAAAGCGTCTTTTGAATCTGAGAATAAACAGTACAAATGCACTCACAATAATTTTTATTTATAAGATAATAAGGTGCATATTATTTTCTTTATCCTAAAAGTGGATTATTGTACAAATATCTTTTATTATCCTGAACAACAACAACAAAAAAAACCTATTGCAACTTATTAATCATTGCAGTTTTATTTTCATAAAAAAAGTAGCTGATTTAAAATGAAATACGTATTTAATAGCATGTTACTATTGAAATATTACATCTTTGTTGAATACGATGACAGCTTATGCATTGAAAATTCGTGTACATTCAGCTTGAAAAAAAATTGCAGTCTCTTTACTTAAGTATAATCAGTAATTGATAATATAAAACTTAATCAAAATTTGGTGTCTTCTTTATGACAGTAATTTTTTGTAAAGATATTTAAAGAACAAAAAAGTCAAGGGACAAATCTAAAAACATTTCAGTGAAAGGAAACGCATTTTTTTTTCAATGAAAAGTTTCTTAAATTTAGAATTTTTAGACCGTTTTATTGATTGCTCCGTTGAGAAAAAATAAGAAAAGTCCTCTTCAAAATATATGTCTGTTTTACATGGATATACTATATGGTTATAGGAGTAGCTAAACAATATGGAGGAAAAAAATCTCCGGCATACTGAAAAATTGATTCTTTAAGCGATAAAAAATATCTTCAAAGGGATAATTTGTCTAAATTATTAAAAGTTTCAACAATTAAAAACATGAATAGAGCATCGTGTTTTTCCATGTATTACCTGACAAAAAATATCAAAATTTCAGAATATTTCCCCCTCCAATGATTGATAAAAGAGCATAAAAAAAGGAAAAGATCGAGTTTGAGAATTAACGTTCAATTTCCAGGCATCAGTTGGTAAAAAACACAATACCTGCTTTAAGATAACAAAATTGAAATCATATTTTTATTTGTATTCTCAAAGAAAGAAAAGAATACAATCAGATTTGCTTTAAATGTCTCAAGGAACATGAGATGGGATTTTATTTATTAAAGTATTTTCCAAATTCTAGTTTGTTATTAAATTATAACTGATCAGTTATCTTCTATGTAAACACAAACAAACAGAATACTGTGGCGTAGAGAAGGAGAAATAGAAATAGAAAGGCGTGGGTAACTCATAACAGAGCTGCATAGTATTAAAAATATATGACCATAGCTTAAGTGTTAGTGGAAGCCATAGACAATCTGGAAGTTCTCTTCATTTTGATTCGAATGAAATCACCTGTCATTCATTTATAAGAGCAACGCAGAATTAATTTTTAAAAAATTTAAAAAATTAATGATTTTTTTTCCTGTTTTTCGATATTTCATAATATTAAAAATTTGTTTATTTAAGTCCGTATTATATTTCTTTTTATGCATGTATATCTCCCTTTTTTTCGAAATTTCATGATGTTAAAAATTAGTCCATTTATGCACGTATTATGTTTCTATATAATTTTGAACAGCATAATATTTGTGGTCAGAAAACATCGTTAATGAATTCTTGAATTATTTAAAAACTTAATTTTGTCCACGGAACGAACTTTTAAAATACGTGTAAGGATGTACACTTCCAGATCGGAAATGGAATTGTTAAAATTTTAGCACTTATTGAAGTTGGTGCTCCTGAAAGGTAATCGACGTTTTTATGTCTCTGCTGGAATTCTATGCCGATGTTAAGCTTCACATGCACCTCATACAATTTTGAACATTCATTTTCCTCTCAGAATATATTTAGGGCTTTAC